>NW_017553907.1:2521535-2553411 GCF_001854935.1 Bemisia tabaci
CCTATCAAGTGCACTCCTCTGCTTCTAGACCCCATCTGTGCTACAAATAGAGACAAGTTTTATTTAATGTTGAAATTTAAAAGTTACAACAATTTTTATGACATCTAATGCAACAGAAAAATTACAAGATTTACAGCACCGGCTTCTCGAATGAGCTTCATTCTCGTCGTTGCCAAATCCTCAACAAACGCTAGATTTCGCTCAGCTTTCATCAAGGAAAATCCGTATTTTTTTTGTCTTATTTAACGACAATCAGGCAAGGATTGTTCCTGTAAGTCATCGACTGGAAGTGCACAAGACGAGTCTCGTAACCGTAATAAATGTCCGGGGGCCTTCACAAATGTAGGGTCACTCGCGAAACGCTGCGAAACTTGCATTCGTGTCAGATCGGTTATGAAATCCGTCACTTTTACAAGCTTTATGCTCTGAATATCATAATCTATGTGAAGAGTTCAATTAGAAACAATATTTTGAATGCCCCCCCCCCACTATCTATCTAAGCAATGTAATTGGATGGGGCAAAAGTTAAGTTCGGAGGTCAACGCTATTTTTCGCCCAGTGGTAATAGATAAGCAACTATTGAGCATTAAATTTGCCAAATACTGACTGATAAATGTCAGGTGAATATTTTTCCAGGCGAGTTGTTTGTTTAACTCTCTCGCTATCAGTGATTGAAGTTAAAACCAGTTTATTTCAGAAAAAGGGCTCATGCGAATTTCGACTTTGTATCTTTTTCGAAATTAATTTGCGGTAAAGTATACCTCTCCTCGATGTACAAGTGCCTATTCGCAAGTCCAAAGTTTTATACGATACATTGTGGCTTTTTAAAGTCACGCTTTCGTAGAATAGGCTAGTAAATCATGAAAAAACATGTGAGTGAGAGCAATTTTGTATTTACGGGAGGCTATAAGTAATAAAATGTTTCCAAGCAAACAACTCTTAAAATAATTACACATTCCAAAGCAAACAATTTCCTTCGAGCCGGCATCAATGTAAGAGCGCGTGCAAGCGGCCGGCTATTGTCATTAGGTGGTCATAAAGTGTGCGAAAAGTCGCTCGATCGTCCAACGACAGCTGCTCTGACTTGATAGCGAAGAGAGCAGTAAGTGCTTTCTTGTACGAGCCATGGTTAGCACACGACTATATGCGTCTCAAGGTTCATCCCATCATGCACATACTGCTCTCTTCGCTATTACGACAGTGCCACGCTGAAAGGTGTCGAAAATTATAGCAAGGTTGAAGGCCGCAGCGGCCAACGAGAGGGTAAAGGGTTCAAATTGGAAAATAATGAGTTAAAATTGAGTTGCCGGTAATTATCTGCGCACGTAAGCGGTTCTGCAACCTGACGCGAGCGCCGCCTAACGGACGGCAGGTAAACTACAGTCGTGAGTAAAGTTTCATTAGTGATAGATGTCTTTTCTCTCTTCTCTCCGTGTGTTTCCGAACGTCATTTAGTGTATATTAAGGCCAGTGGCGAGGCGATAATGATCGATTATCGATATTTGCCCTTTTGAAGCTATGGTAAAGAATCGATTTTTAAGGTGTTCGTTGCTAACACCCTGCCTATCCATCCTGTTCCAGAGGTTTAAATGGTAGATCAATCGATAGATCGCAAAGCACGCCTTGCCACTGATTAATGCCTTTTCATAATGATCGAATGCTATCTGCTCCTTCAGACAAATTCGTGCAAAAAATAGCGAATGCTCTCAGAGCTGGAAAGAAATAATGTTACTAATAGTTTATCATGTCGACAATAGTTTATTACAGAGTTTCTCAAAGATTATTTCGTATTGCATCCGTTGTGGAAATGACAAATATACCATATTAAAACAATGTGGTGCTTTTTTCCGTGAAATCGTATTTTCTTAGACGGAGACTGATAACTACATTTGGACTGCATTCTGCAATAAGGAACTACGATTTTAGGCTCATAAAATAAAACACCTATCTGCATAGTGAAAGCAATGGTATATTATATGTTGTTTTTAAAATGAGCCAGAAATCGTAGATCGGAATAGCAGAATGTATTCCATTCTAACGTTGAATATTCTCGTTCGGAAATCATACTTTTGCCAGAAAGTTGTCACATATCTCTTCGTGGAACAGTTTCCTTAAATTGGACGCACAAATACCCAAATGCTTGGACAGGAACTTGACCGTCTTAATACGTTAAAAATTGACTTTTTTCATAATTTTGCAATCTTAGAATGAAGTTACATGCCTTCGTTTTTGAAGTAAAGAAATGCGCGTTTTGCCCTTCAAATAGAAATTTAGGTTTTGTAAAGAAAGCTATGGGCACAAAGAAGAAGAAGGAACTGCTCTTTTATTACTTTTTCCAAGGATTGAGTGGAGGGAAGTATATCGTGACAGTCATCAGGTTTTTTGACAATAGGTAATCTTGAGTAAGTTCAAACTTACGGGATATGCACTGGAAAAAAAACACATTGGATCTTGAGTCCAGACTCTTGAAAACATTGACAAGAAAAAATACTCTTAATTCAATCGGATTTTTGCTTGAATCAAAACGAAATCCGCTTAAATTATGAGGCTTGGATCTTGATTTAAGCTAGATTCTGATTGAATCAAGAGTACTTTTTCATGTCGATGTTTTTAAGAGTCTGGACTCTAGATCCAATGTGTTTTTTTCCAGTGTGTATTAAGCATAGCCACCTCAATCTACAGTTTCATGGGCGGTTCTTGGTGCCTCATCACTCAAGACCAGAAGCTGAAAGAAGTCAAGAGGATGACTATCGATCCTCCTCCTCCGTTTTTATAGCGGTCGTTCAAGTCGGATAAAATTTCAGTCTGCGGTTGCAATGTTGCCATGAGCAAAAATTGAAGGCGAATTCAAATTTTTTCACTGTTGCAATCAGTGATGTTAGGAATTTTGAAGGAAAATGCTCGATCATAACACTCACGTCGTACGGTTTTACAGACAAAAAAGGCAACAAAATTTTATCTTTGCTGAATTTTCCCGTTCATGGCATTTAATTTTTGGTAGAAACTTTGATTCCCACTTCAAACAGCGCGTTATTTAAGCAAATAATAAACTATGCGCTTGTTGTGTTAGTTATTTTAGACCCGTCAAAAAAATTCGCAACTTCTTTATAGTTGAGGATTTCAAAGAAGAGACGTATAATGATGTTACACTGGAAAAAAAAACACATTGGATCTATAGCCCAGACTCCTGAAAACATTGACACGAAAAATACTCTTGATTTAATCAGATTTACGCATAAATCAAAATAAAATCTGCTCAAATAAAGAGGCTTGGTTCTCGATTTAAGCTTAAATCTGATTGAATCAAGAGTTTTTTTTCTTTTCTATGTTTTTAAGAGTCTGGATTCTAGAATAAATGTGTTTTTTTCCCAGTGGATTATTTTGATTTTTCTCTCTAGTCAAAACAATGATTGATTGGAGAAGTGATTCCGCTTGAAGTCCGTCACATAAAAAATATGAAATTGAAACAAAATTAATGAAATGCTGTAATTGGAGATTAAAAATTCGTTGAATTTTCTGCAACAAAAATAAAAATCCGTACTTTACGACCAAATTGGCACCTATCTCCTAAATTGAATGTCGACGACCAGCCGTTTGGAACGGCTTCTCAAACTGATGGATAGGTTAGCGATATCCATCTCATCTCTTTTGACTTATCGGTGACCCAGTCAAAAACAACCTGGCCGTCTGGGGGGCAGTTTGGGAGACCTTGCGACCCCCCTCGAACCCGTTTTGGTCACGAGCCCCCCCCCCCCCCCTCGAACCCGTTTTGGTCACCCCCCCCCCCCCCTCCCTTCTCTCTACAACTATCATGTCAATGTCATTATCGCAAATTTGGCAGTGAGTGAAGGGAGTCGAAGGCGCCTGTCAAATTAGATGTTGATTCGAGATTAAAAATTTGTCTTAATTTACCGCTTGTTTTCGTTTGATTGTTACGCCTCACCCTGTTTTAGAGTCGTGCAAGCGGCAGAATATTGCGTTTTGGGTTCAATGACCATCATGGAATGATGTCCTGAAGAGAACTAATTAAACATGTATAATTGTGTACATGTACGATCATGTATGTGATGCTAAAACTAGGCAAACTATGCGTTTTATTAAACGCCTTGGCAAAAAGTCAAATGTTGAATTTTCATCGGTGTGACACTGATGTACCTCTCGCTAATTCATAGTGCTGATCTGCCGTGCTAAGGAAAATCGCCATATGAACCGTCAGGCGTTGCCAAATTTCCTTTGATAAAACACAAATTTCCTGATAAACTTTTGAATATTTTTCTTCCAATTTTTCAGATAATGTTGTTTGCAATTTCACCTGAAGTTCCTTAAAATTTCGAGGAGAAATATTCATAGCTTTCCTGAAAAACAATCATTTTATCGAAGGGAATTTGGCAACTCTTGAATGTTCATACGGCGTTCTTCCTCAGCACGGCAGTAATGTTCTAATCCATATTTTTAAAACTGATCGACAAAACTTCTAATGGAACCCTCTCAGAGCCGATCCCTAATGTTTCTCAGTAGTAATTCTTTTATGAACGGCTCTTCATCATACTTGCTCAAAGAAAAAAAAGCTTTGCCAAGTAATCAAGACTGCCGATGTTGCCAGATAGATTACTTTTTAGCCAAAGGAAAGAATTTAATCAAGCTGAACCGGTACAAAGAAGCTTAAAATAACGGAGGTATTATTCCTCCAAATGTCATTATCAAAATCCCACCGAGGGCATTGATGAATCGAGCACCGAAAAATCTATCGAAAAATCGACTCGATACGAAGTTATTTTTATCTACACGGTTACAAAGTGAATGGCCCTTTTAGTTTTTGTGTCTTTTTGAAGATTCAGCAAACGTATTTTTTCCAGGATTCGGCCATAATGTTCATTCGCTGCTACCATCAATTCCGAAAAAACACTTAATGGGACAAGGCCGTAATTCCGTCTAAAATGATCTATCGAACCCATATTTAAAGTGTGTGCACTCATGAGTTAATAACTGTCATGTAAAAAGGACGCTATGTACATCGCGAAGGAAATCTCGCGCCCGAACCAATGATTTGTCATCGGAAAGAAATTAAAGTTAGGAAATAAGAAACTATCCACGATAATGCACAATTAAATAAAAAAAAACCCGTAAATAGGCCCGCGACTGAATAAAAACTGAAAACATGAGCAACACCAAAATTTCATAAGGAACTGAAAAGGCAGGACGTGTCGCGTTGTCGAGTCGTAGCAAGCTTATTTTTAGCTGCAAACACATTAAAAATTAAACCTGATTTCAGTCCTTGTCACCGGTTGGTTCAGTGGTTGCGTGAAATCAACCAGGATCAGGTTGCTACTCATTTTTTTTTATCAATTTTCATCGTTTTTTGCAGCTAAAAATAAACCCGTGGCAGCTCAAAACGTCCTGCCTTTTTAGCGTTTCTCGAGCTTTTAGCGTGATTTACCGATATTTTCATTTATCATTCTGTCGGAGAACTATGAACCTAACACTTTTTAAGCTAAATTAATCTTGTCTCCTGTTTTTGTGTTTCAATTTTGTTCCAATTGTTTCGTTTTGTTATAAAAATAATTCAAAGTCCCCGCAGGTCCCATCATCAATCTTTCTCGTTTGTTTTTATAGCCCAAGCTTCAAACCTTTATTAGATTCCAATGACAGTCTCATGAACAAACTTCCCTAAATCAATTTCTAGTAATGAACTATGAATCAAGACTTCATCGCAAGGCGTCCGCATGGCGGTAGCCAAGTGTCCGCTCGGGCTAAAGAACTGGTTCAATCTTTGGTCCGTTGCAGAAATGCAGTAGCGTGCGCCAGAGCACCCATTCGGTTGAGCCAAGCAGTGGCATGGCGTGCTTTGCGATATATCGATCGATCTCTCATTTACAGCTTCGGAAAAGGATCGATAAACCGGGTGCTCGCATCGAACACCTTAAAAATCGATCCTTTACCATACCTTCAAATGCGGAAATATCGATAATCGATCATTCACACCTCGCCACTGGAGCCAGGGCACTTGTATCCATAATGATATACCTAAGGTACAAGTACCTGGCACGAGTGTTGACGTGTTTTCAGAGGAGGAGCAAATAATACAGACTTCTTTTCAGTCAAACCAGGTCGAAAATTATAGTCGCTCTGGGGAATTAGAGCTGCTCTGGGCCCACATTAATACCCTTCGCGTTCTCGTAACTTACATCTTCTCATGCATGCACCTTAGCAACTCTACCGTGCTAAGGAAAAACGCTGTATGAGCCTTCAGGCGTTGCCGAATTTCCTTTGACAAATTACTAATTTTCAGGAAAATTAGTGAATTCTTTTCTTCCAATTTCTCGGGTAATTTGGCTTGCAATTTGATCTTAAAAGTCTGCAAATTTCAAGGGAAAATATTGATAATTTTCCTCAAAAATAAAAATTTTATCGGAAGAAATTTGGCAACTCTCGAATGTTCATACGGCGTTTTTCCTTAGCATGGAACTTGTCGTTTGCTCGAACAGCAAGACATCAACACAAAGAAAAACTACTGTCCTATTTTCTGTCGTATTACAGCTGGTATATAAGAATGTTTTGAGGTTATTCCTCCCAGGTAGTAAACAAACATCGACATTCGACATATCGAACAAAGTTCGTTAAAATACTAGTTGGCTTTTCCTTCTTTTTAAAAGCAGAGATGCAAAGGTGTAAAAGCACACTTCTGCAGTCTTTTGGTGAGAAATCTCTTCCAAAAATCCTAAATTAAAGCCAAATGAGACTTTAGCAAAAATTCTAGTTAGATTCGACTAATCGAATACGATCGCATTTAGTCTCATTTGGCTTTAATTTAATGTTTTCGGAAGAGATTTCTCATCATTAGACTGTAGAAGTATGCTTCTTTACTGTTGCATCTCTGTTTTTACAAAGCGTGAAAAGCAACACTCGTATTTTAGCAACATTTTTTTGATATATCGATGTTAGTTAGTTTACCTTCTGGGAGGAATAGCCCAAAATTACTTTTCTGAGAGAGGAAAGGGGTTTTCATCGTGAAGTTAAGATTAAAGGGCTTAGAAAGAGTTTCAGCAAATAAGAATTTAACGATATCACGAAATTATCAATATCAATTTCAATATCAGTTGGCATGGCATGTTGTCAAAGAAAAATGTCGCGCTTGAGAGAAATTTTGGCGAAGCATTCACATCTTTTAGCGTTTAATTGTCTCAGTAGTGCGGACAAATTATTGATAGCTTTTAAGTATCATGAAAGTCATGACAGCCCCGTTTATTTGTTTAAATTGACGGGTGAGGTGAAGTTTTTCCAATTCTGAATCATGAAACAACCCCCAGTCAAAACATTTAAAGGCTTACAAAAATGGTGGTTTTTTGCTGGCTCTGTAACGCTTTTTTCAGCTATTCTCAGCAAACTACAACTCAGAATGCAAGCAAGCCCTAGTTTGTACTGCCAAAGACGATGATTAAAGAAAGAAAAGATTACTCTTTCCTCTAAAGAAAGTGTTCTTTTAGAATGTCAACTGCGTGCCCGCACACGTGTGCTGAGCCTTTGAAACTTTCCGCGTTCCCAGGTTTATCTTTACGAATTCCATAAGTTTCCAAACAAAAATTGTAGCTGCAAGAGTCAGCGGGTTTTAAACTTATCGCGGTGGGTATAGTAGACTTTTAAAATCGTGTGATTTACTGTGGTGCTATGTCAACTGCGCATGAAAAATGAATAAATGCGTCATTTATCGGACAGGAAAATCTAAAGTTATGCCACAATTTGCAAATTTGCTACTTTTACTATGACTGGTTTAATGACCGAACAAAATAAGTAGTAGAAGCAGTATTTGCGAGGTTACAAAATTTACTTTTTTACCTTAACACTTACCCTTTTTATAACAAGCTTATTATCTTACAAAGATTAATTTTTATTTGGCTCAAAGATTTGATTATCCACCACGTGGTTTGTCACGTATTTGTTGTCATTGTGAACTTTTATAAATCATGCTTTCATTTCTAAGGATTTTCATGAGCACGTGCCTAAATGTAATTTTTATCCATACAATCTATATCAAAGTTGCTTGGTAATTTTAGTCATGATTTACCGGAACTGGACATCAATTTTTCGTTTTCACATGCTTTTATCGATGAGTGGTTGTATAAGAGCTTTTAATCGTGAAAAGTCACGCATACTTTTTAGAGATCTTGAAAGTCGGCTATAATTTGGTTTAATTTACTGGTATTGCTTTTTGTTTGAAGTGTATTTTTGAAATCTTACTCATTTTTAAAATTATTTTTTCGTTAATATGAAAACAAATCTCTACTCATTGGGAATGTTTTGCTGAAGAAAAGAGTTGATACTTCTAAAAAACTTTTAAAGTTAGATTACATATAGTTTGGATTTGTTTCCATTTTGGAATTATTTTCAAAAAAGACACCCGGTTGAAAGTAAAGTTGTTTTTAGACTATCATTTTCCCCCCTATTATATTAGAATTAAATCACTAATTGTAAGCATGTAAAACGCGCAGACACTCAAACAAAGTGCATAACAATCCTTTCGAAAACTTTTTCGTCTTATGAAAAGACGCACAACACTAAAAAGTATCCAAGGTTGATGACAACACCACAGTAAATATCACCGATTCAAAACTCCGTCCCATCCTACGAGATATTCATCTTTTAATCGCCTTTAATTTTTCACCAAAACTTTGAGAAATTTTTATCAAACACCCGAGGCAATCGAAACACTGATCAAAATTCTATCGACCGGAAGAACTCGGTCTTTGGAAAACTATAGTCACTTCCGAAAACGCACGAACGATCGACGCACTGATAATCCATTAGCGATAAACCTGGTCACTTGCACACGGCAGGAAAAGCTAGGGCTGACAGGGAAAACCGGAGAGAGGTGATGGGAAAACTACGGTGAAAAGATGCTGAGCTACTCACATTGTACGACATGGTTGTTGTTATCCGAGCACTAAGGTGGAAATAATAGCGAGGTTCGACGCGGCGCGTTTATATACGATATGTTATATTACTTAATTTGCTTGCTCGTAAAAGTTGCTCTGATACATTTCCATAAGTAATCCCCGTCGGTCGCTGTGGGGGAGGGAGAAGGGGTCAGCTTTGGTGACGTCACTCCGGCCGCCTCGTCTATTCGGACCTCGGCCCCTTGGGTCCGGCGATTGACAAATTTTGTGTCTCGTGTGACGGGGTTTTTTTCCCCTCCTTTCGCGTCTTTTTTTGCCTCCGCGCCTCCTTTTTTGACGGCCCGCCTGATGTTTCCCCGTCTTTTTTGCGGCGGTTTTTTTGATGTATTAATATTATCCTATTTTATTTATTTGTTCCTTTTTTTGACGGTTTGAAACTTTTTTTTCGTGACCCGACGCGGCGGTGCATCGTAATTGACCGCGTGGAAGCCCTGAATTTGGGACAGTTTATTTGTTGACCCAAGGCGGACAAGGTGTTCGTTTAATGCTTTTCTGCGAATTCCGCGGTAAACGGATCGATTAGTCAACTTTGACCAAGTTTTACAATTTTAAAATTGCATCTTGTTTTCTCGGCGTTTTATGGATTGGCTCTTTTTTTACACCTTTTCGCCCTCTGGTTTAGCCCACTTTTTTAGTCTATCGCCAATTGTATTGATTTCTTTTTAATTTACGGTTATTGGTTTTATCAGTAACTTATGGTCATAAATTACTGACCATGGTCTGAAATGACCATGTGATTTTTTTATAAAGTGTTTTAACATATTTTTTGTCTAATGGTCTTCACTCTTTACACGATAATAGAAGAACGCGCCGCCAATATGCAATTTTGAAGTGTCCTTCAGATGCATTTTTAATTTGTTTTCTTCTTCTTACACTGTTTTTTTTGTCTCCTTTTTGAATAATTTACAATGACACAAAGTCACCATAAATCTGAACTCAGAGGTCAAAGATGAAAAGGTCCTTATGTCGATAGTACGTCAAAGGCATGATATAAACGTCTCATTTATAATTGATTTGAAGATTGCCATAAATTATATTAACTTAAATATTGCCGGGTACGATTTACGATCTGGTTCCTACGTAAAGTCGACGTTGGACCTTTTTAATACAAAGTTTTTTAACGGTTTGAACCAAAGCTTTTCAATTTGACGAAGCTAGTTTTTGTGTACCCATGGAGTCCTTCTTTGAATACCTATACGATTTTCTTAAAATGAACCAATTTTCTTGGTTTCTGTAAAAAAAATAATTCCCCCCGTGTCTACCTTCCATTTTTTCGTCCTCTAAAAAACAAAAAAACAAAAAAACGAACGAACAAACAAACAAACAAAAACCAAACAGACAAACAAAACCTGTTCTTCCTTTAGTTTTCAATATTTTGGGGACGAAACTTATTCTCTTAATAGTGCATCAAAGCGTACATGGCTCCATATTAAGTTTTCTTTTTTAATATTTTTGGATGTCATACGTCTCACTCGAGTACCAGCAATAATTGTGTACGATGATCGCCGTTCATTAAGAGCAAAGATCGGAACGGTCAGCTGTTTTGCTGTACAGCTACGGTTTTATTCGGAACTGTGAATCGGGTATGTGATCATTATTTCACTTAACAAACTCAAATGGTACTTATACACCAGGAAAGTTCATAGTTTGCATATCTTACTGTGTCAAAATCAGCAAATCGACTAATATACTATTAAAAAAAAACTCCATTGTGTCCGAAAACACTTTTCCGCTGCTACTCTATTCATTGGCGCACCTAGGTCATTTTTCTGGGGGGCTGGCCACCCCACCATCGGGGGATCTGGGGGGTATGAAATGGCTTCCAGCTCAGAGGGGGGTCCGGGGGGGCCTCCCCCGGAAAATTTATGAAATTTTAACTCTATTTGAGTGCATAACTCGAGGCAAGCGTGGCGCTAATCTTCCTTCAATTTTTGCACAAAAATGACCCAGTTTTATTCAACAGGTTTTTCTGTTTATTTCCTCACCAATAACCACTCTTTTGTGTGAAAATTGCGAAAACATGTTTTAAAAAATGGCAGAATCTTTGTTTTTTGCTAGGAAAAGCCCAGGCAAAGTAAAATGTAATGTAATGAGCAAGACGTAACTATGAATGATTAGATTAAACATTTTTCATATACTAAAAAAAAGAGGTATGAATTTGCAAAAATCCATTGCATCCAGATTTTTTACAGCAATTCGATTGAATAATGAACAGAGAAGAAAAAACTAACCGTTCGAGCGCGGGATTTTAAGTAACAACTATGTCCATTAAAGAAGGTGTTTTTGCACCATTCAGAATTTCTGAGGGGGCAGATGATACTGTTTCCAATTCTGGGGGGCAGGGCCCCCCCCCCTGGCCGCCCCCCTTCGTACGCTTCTGACACTATTGCTTTCAAGAAGAAATCAAGCTGGGTAATAAGCCGCCACAAAGTTTAATTCGAACCCCCCGCTTTATTTGATGATTTTTGATGGAATATTGTCACCTTGCGTTGATAATTCATGTTTAATTTTTGAAAGAAAAATCGGCGCCACGAGCCCATTCTAGCGTTACGTGAATGCTCTCCTCCTCCTGTAACGCAACCGTAACGTAGACTCAGACCCATTTCCCTCTCTAGAGCATTACTCATTTAATGAGCGGCCTTAGATCATACACGGATTGGCCTGCAAAATATCCTCAACAAAAAATAGTTACTACTCCTGCATCAATGTACAATTACAAAGGCATCAATGTGCGATCTTGCCAACCACTTTCTCTAGTCTCACCATTCATTTCTATCCTTATTTATTTACTAGACTGCTGTTTGGATCGTTGATTATTGATAGTTCCTGAAGAAGATCAGGAAATAATTGTGAATATTGTACCAACAAATTGGTAAAATGTTAAAATCATTATTTTTAATACATTGACGCTATCTGACTTTCAAAATGTCTTATCTTCTCAAGTATGCATGGTAATGGTCCATCTGATTTTTTTCTTCCTTGTCTGTTCTTCTCTTGTACCTTTACGATTATACAACGGGTCGCATAACTTTCTTGTCCAAATCATTGAGGTCGGCATTTGCATAATCTAGTTTTTTCAGTGTTTGATGACACTTTTTTCGGCGAACTTTTAAATGTCACGTCGATCGAAGACATTGCACGTTGACAAGAGTTTGAGTCAGAATTGTTTTTTTTTTCTTCCCTCGTCGAGTAATGCGGTCAAAGTTGAGGTGAATGGGGTGATGGATTTGAAATTCCTTGCAAGCAAAGTCAAGTGTTATTACTTCGACCAGAGAACAGGTGCTAATCCAGGTTCCAACCCGATCTACCGATTGAATGTTTCTGTCCAACTTTTCTACAGGGTCAGATAAAGACAAGTTGATATCATAAAATCAGTACATCACAGAAAAGGGGAAAAAGGAAGAAGAGGACAGAGAGAAGAATTGATCATTTTTTACTATTAAGAAATACAATGTCTAGCTCATTATAGATACAGCGTAGATGCAATAAGTTTCACTGTGTAGGTAGGTGTTTTTATGTATGGGCCAGATATTGTAATTCCGCATTTCAAAATGCAGCCAAAAGAAGATCATAGAAAAGGAGCGACCACACTCTGGCTCTTAAAGCTTTCCGGCTATCGAATTTAAGTCCATAAACTCTACTGTATCTAGCCGTAATTCGGTTTTTGTGAAATTTTCAAATCCGCAGTTAAAAACTAATCTTTCTTTTGACCACCATGTGCAAAGAATGAAAAAGAAAGAAAGGAAAGAAAAAAGGAGGGGACTCCGAGCAGTATATGACGGAATTGAACCTCTACATATCGCACTTTGAGTGGTATTTTTCTCTATCAATCTTTTAAATATTCCTTTTTTTTTTGCTAAAAACGTTATTTTTCACGTTGTTCATTTTGTAGAGGCATTTTAACAAAACATAGGCGACTCGTATATGCGTACATAATATTTAATTGAACTATGTAATATGAGGTCAGAATGTGCATCCACACAATCCAAATATTTTCTTTGTGACTTTTTCCACAAGTTCATTTGTCACGTTGGAGCGGTCCGGAGCCATAGCTCCAAAATTTATCCTGTCTACTGCCCAGCATTTTGTGATGCGAGGAGTACGCAATAGTCTTCGCTCTAGAATAATTTGTGAGACCCACCTCGCCGTGTTGTAAGTAGAGACCCCTCTGTGTATCATTACAAAAGGTAGCACTTTTGACAAGTATTTTGCAAGTATACGCTTTAAATCTTTTCATCGCTTGGGAATATACGCGCTTAGACTGGAAGGATGAGTCCTCGCTGTCAGATTTTCGGTAAAAGTATCTGGGACATTCATAAATGGTCACAGTTTCAATTTGAGACATGATGGAAACTTTTTTTTTTGTGCCAAAAATGCTGATAAATTTTTGCGAAATTTGAATTTTTCTCACTGCATACCCGTTCTGTTTGGTCGAGGAAATTCTTGTGTTGACAGTTTTCCTCCACATTGAATTAGAAATCACCTCTCGGCCAAAAATTGGATGATGGAAAATGATTTCATTGGTTTGTACCGACCCATTGGTTACTTTCGTTCGATTGGTTTGATAGTTCGAACAAACCAGAAAGAAGAAAATGTAAACATTTTTCGATCTGAAATTAGACATGTGGATTCAGATAGTGCGGCACTCTATCCCTTCATAGGTATATTCAATCGTTTACGCGGCATCTCTGTTTTTTTATCTATTTCTCATTCACTGAAAAAAAAGTTACGGGCTATATAGACATACCGTCCGTTCCGGGCCGAAAGTTCCGGGTGTTGAAGCCGTAGTTTCGTCTGCTCTGGGTGCTACGCCCGGAACTTTCACTGGAAAAAAACACATTGGATCTAGAGTCCAGACTCTTAAAAACATCGACAAGAAAAAGTACTCTTAATTCAATCAGAATCTAGCTTAAACCAAGAACCAAGCCTCTTAATTTAAGCGGATTTCCTTTTGATTCAAGCAAAAATCCGATTGAATCAAGAGTGTGTTTTCTTGTAAATGTTTTCAAGAGTCTGGACTCTAGATCCAATGTGTTTTTTGGCGCGTATACGTAGTATACCGCCTTTGCGATCGTTTCGACCCCCCCCTCGATACAATAACCGAGTCCCCTAGTTCCTTACCGAAAAGTGACTACCGCGAACTTCTGAGATTTTCCAAAGCGTGTAAAAAGTTTACTAATCCGTCAATAATAATGNTCTTTTTATGCTGTTTGCCTATTTTGAAATCTCTGAAATGAAAACTAAAGGGGTTGATATGTGCGAGTTAATGACGCGCCTTATCAACACATTGTGTTGGAGTTCACTGCTTGTTTTTTTTTCCAGTGTTGGGTCTGCAAGCCCGGAACGCGGACGGTACGTTTATATAGCCGGTAAGTACGGTTTCCAGCGACCGGAGTTTTTTTTTCGTGTCGGTGAAACGGAGGTGGCAACAGTGTATCGGGTAGGTGTGTGCGTGCGTAACCCCGAAAGTGTCAACTGTCATCAAGTGGTCGCGGGTGCGGGTGGAGAAGAGCGCGCGAACATCTCCAGTGTATCGTCCCGTCGCGTCGCGTAGCGTAGCGTCGCGGCGCCGCTGAACTCGTCTCTCAGCCCGGTTCATTGCGCTTCTTCCATTGAAGAAGATCAAGTCCGTTGAGCTCGTCTCATTGTCAGCCTTGAAGAGGTCACTGTCTTACTCACTCCCGCTGCTCCAGTCCTGCCTCTTCCACCGCGCATTTCCGCACCATCTGCAAGAAACATCTGATTAGAAAGATAAAAATCGAAGAACAAACCGCTTTATAGTTAATTTTACGTCTTGATAACATTATAATTCGAAAAAAGCCAGAGATAGAGGCGTTGGGTGTAGAAAGGGCATTTCTTCGTTGCGGTGTTTCAGAATTTCCACCGCTAATTTATACTTTAGAGTCGAAATTATTGGGTGAATTAAGTGAAATTTTTAGTTTTCAGTATCGTAAAATCATAAAAAAAAACCAATAAATGTTTTAACAATTTCCGAGCATTTTCTTTAATTTGGGTGGATGAAACGCAAACGAAGATCTTGAGACAACCGCAACCCAGAAATACCCTGTCTGCACCCAGCGATTCAATTGCATTCTGTGTTCGCGGCGGTCTAGAAAACAAAGAAAGTTAAGGAATTTGCAGCGACCGGGAAAAATTAGGGAAAGTCAAGGAATTTGCAGCGACCGGGAAAAGTTAGAGAAAGTCAGGGAATTCACACGAGAAGGTCAGGGAATTTAATGTGTTTAGCGTTTAGCAGAAGAGAGTGTAATTTAAAGGAAATCGCCAAATTGGAAGTTGTATTTGAATGTTAGGGGGAGTTAGGGAATCCAAACACATCGGAGTCGGGGAAAAGCAAAATTAATCAGGGAAAATCAGGGAATTGAAGATGAGGAAATCATGGCAACCCTCATTTGATCAAAAAAGAAAGGGTTGGTAAAGCATTAAACATTACTACCCTGGTATTTTTTTCCAGAGACGGTTGGCATGCATAAACTTCCTGAAGTCTATGGATCAATATGAATGTTCTTTTACTTACGGTAGAAGAAGTGTTATGATAGCCCCAAACCCGTAGACCGATCTAAGAGCAGGGATTTGGTAGGTCCTAGACCTATCTAAAAGCGGGGATTTAGAGAGAATCGCCCAGAGACTTTAACGCTAAGATAGGAAAGTTAACCACTTTTGAATTTATACACATTGACGGCGTTTACGGATTCATCTGTCCAAGTTGTAACAGCTTATAATATATTTTGTCAAACCATTTTCATTTAGTTTTATCTATGTACAAACTTACCTAGACGTCAAATAAGCATAAACGCCTCTGTATACGTATTAGATAAATTAGAGGGGCGTTTACATTTTTTGGTAGGAAAGACATTTATATGAAAATTCATGAACTATAATAAGTTATTAAATTTTTTTTTAATATTCTTAAATTGAATAAACTTATGTTGGTTATTTTTCTATACATTTTTCAGTAAACGGGCCTTTGTCCGAAACAATTAAATGTTAGTGGTTTCAACCTGAAAATCAACATGTTCAGGTTTCCTCCTTCCTGAGTGACTGTAGTATATCCAAATATTACGTTCTTTTAGTGCAAGTTTAAATTGTTCTAACTCCAGTCTCAAAACTGGTTAATTTTACGAGTCTCTCTGATTGATTCATTTCATTTTTATTAACGTTACGTCATAGCGAAGCTTATTTTCGACCGGGCGGTTTAACCGTTAAACTTACCCGTTCGCGGTTGATGCACCATTTTTTTCTCACCGGTTCGCGTGAAAAGACCTTGGAGGACACTGAAATCGGATCCGAATGCATTTTTAATTAGGCAATAGTGCCTTCACCCAGATGAGACTTTGAGCGGATCGCGGATTACCGCGGAGAGCCGATCCATCGAAAAGGCGTGTCCGTCCCTTTGCGAATCCACCCGAGCTGAAATCATCATTGTTTTCAGGGCCGGGAAAGGATCCTCGGGCTCTGTGCCTCAGTGTCAACATCGCGAATTAAGTTTTCTATCCGAAGATCTTGTTTCACCCTCCGTCCTCTTCGCTCGAGAAATCCCCCATCATGGACTCGGAAAGTTCCACATAGCTGACTCGGTTAGAGATACTATACGATAAGATGACGGACAGCTACGAAAAAAAAATCAAGCCTCATTTTATGCACCATCAAAATTGTTTAGTATGTATGTTCGTGATGCTTGTAGGGAGGACAAGAAAGTAATAATCATTATATTGTCCGCCACTAGCGTCCACCTATGTTCAAGAAAATTTACTTTTATACTTCACACTGGTATAAAGGAGCCTTGATGCTCATACTTGTTTTATTTTACTTACATATGCTCTGCATTTACATGCAGAGATGGTAGGAGCCAAAGCTTTTCGAACGTCTAGCGTTCATCATCAGGGGCTAGCAAACATAGTAACAGTGAAAGAGCAAAATAACAAACAACAAGCACTAATANGTTACGTCATAGCGAAGCTTATTTTCGACCGGGCGGTTTAACCGTTAAACTTACCCGTTCGCGGTTGATGCACCATTTTTTTCTCACCGGTTCGCGTGAAAAGACCTTGGAGGACACTGAAATCGGATCCGAATGCATTTTTAATTAGGCAATAGTGCCTTCACCCAGATGAGACTTTGAGCGGATCGCGGATTACCGCGGAGAGCCGATCCATCGAAAAGGCGTGTCCGTCCCTTTGCGAATCCACCCGAGCTGAAATCATCATTGTTTTCAGGGCCGGGAAAGGATCCTCGGGTTCTGTGCCTCAGTGTCAACATCGCGAATTAAGTTTTCTATCCGAAGATCTTGTTTCACCCTCCGTCCTCTCCGCTCGAGAAATCCCCCATCATGGACTCGGAAAGTTCCACATAGCTGACTCGGTTAGAGATACTATACGATAAGATGACGGACAGCTACGAAAAAAAAAATCAAGCCTCATTTTATGCACCATCAAAATTGTTTAGTATGTATGTTCGTGATGCTTGTAGGGAGGACAAGAAAGTAATAATCATTATATTGTCCGCCATTAGCGTCCACCTATGTTCAAGAAAATTTACTTGTATACTTCACACTGGTATAAAGGAGCCTTGATGCTCATACTTGTTTTATTTTACTTACATATGCTCTGCATTTACATGCAGAGATGGTAGGAGCCGAAGCTTTTCGAACGTCTAGCGTTCATCATCAGGGGCTAGCAAACATAGTAACAGTGAAAGAGCAAAATAACAAACAACAAGCACTAATAAACTACATCATGCACAAAATTCTCGTTGACAGTTTGATGTATTCGGGTAAAACATGCAGTTCCTTACATCAATTGTCGAAGTTTAGGTTACTTTTGGTTTTTTCTAGAAGTAATACAGTATTATAGTATTTTTTGGCAATCTTTGCTTGGTCTGGCTGGAGTAATTTTAGTTAAAATAGGTATAAGAGGGTAGAAGCGTTATTGTAGGGGATCGTGTCAGGAAAGAAGTTTTAATTGTCAGATGTGGCATCGCGGGGTGTAAGTCTAATTTATTGAGTGTTTAGACTTGCTTTGCTGGCTCGCCACTCGGAGCGAGTGCATTTAGTACAATGATGTTGAGATGGGCCCGGCATCCCGGCGTGTGCCCCTGTCCCTGCCCCTGCGCGCCCGGCCCCGTCCCCTCGCGTCCCCTTGGGTGCGTGTCAATGCTCCCTGTCCGGCGTCTGTCCATGCTAATTGACCGACGCCCGACGCCCGGCCCGGCTACTGGACGCCGATCCTGATTGTGAGCCGTGTAACGTGTAACGCGTAATGTGTATCACCTCGCGCGCATAAATCAGATCGGCGAATCACCGATGAGGCGACACACGACCCGATCACGGCCCATGCGATGCTCAGCCGCCGCTGCACATTGCTCATTGCACATTGCACATCGCTCCCAGCCCGACCGGCCCCCGAGTCAACCCATCGCCCAGGCCCCGGGAGCCATCCCACTGTCCTAAAAATAAACCCACTATCAACTTTTACACATTGCCAAATGGACTGGATTTTGCAGTATGAAACTGCTGTTTCTCGCTCATCCGTTGAAGTACCTATCTGCATCAGAAAAGTCAAAGTTGGGATGGGGAGAATAACTGGAAAAGGAGTGAGAAAAGGATACATGTTAGAAGAAGGAGAAAGGGTGAGACATCAGGAGAGAAAAAAGAAAAATGAGAGAGAAGAAAAGAGGATGATGAAGAGGAAGGAAAGAATAAAGACGTGGAAAAAGAGGTGTTAGATGAATACAAGAAGAAAGTATGAGGACAAAGAAGAAAGAAGAGTAAGATAAAGTGGATGTAGAAGGGAGATGTATAAGATCATGTTTCAGGTACCTTTTCTCGTAAAAGAACCTTAACACCTCCGTTCAATGAAATTGGTTTCCGCACGAGCAAATGAAAAGTGCATTCTCAAGTAAAATGGGCTCTAGTTAACGCCAGCAGAAGTTAAATAAAGGCTCTCACATTCCCCGAATAGATGAGCTATATAAGTACTACTTCATTTTTTGTAAAATGTTGCGAGAAATTGGCTGGCGCCATTTCTCTTCTCAGAATTTAATTCCCAAACTCAAAGTAAAGGCCGGAATTGAGAGGTTCACTTACGTTATGAGAGGAGTCTACTTCTGTATACCGTCATCTCTCCTTGCACAGATGGAGTGCAAATACATCTACGTATAGCAGAGCCGTTGCCACTTCATCTGGGGACTCAAGTAATGCTATGACCACGTCAGCCTGTTAACGCATTTTCTTTCTGTCTATGCTTGGAGAGTTTGACTGGATGTGGAGGTGGATTTTCTCTTAGCACGTGAGGCTTTGTCCACTCGTACAGAGTTATCAGAACTTCAGTGAA
This sequence comes from Bemisia tabaci, assembly GCF_001854935.1. Lineage (NCBI taxonomy): Eukaryota > Metazoa > Arthropoda > Insecta > Hemiptera > Aleyrodidae > Bemisia > Bemisia tabaci. Next base: position 2,540,836 of record NW_017553907.1, read on the forward strand.
ATAATATCCGAGTTATGACTCACTTCGTCCGCACACAGAAAATGGGCGAAAAACAATGCGTAGCAGAAAGTTTCTTGAAGTTGTTCCGGCAAAGTTCCGGAAACCCCTGCTCGTATGAAAAAGGCCTCAGACTGGAGAGCTTTTTTGAGTTTAAAAGTTCGTCTTTCCTTTGAAATTTGACTCAGAATGATGCTTTTAAATCGCATGCAAAAACTGCGCTGGTCTTTTGGGCCGGACATAGCTCCCTCTTAACCCGCTGAGTATGTAAGGTTCCTATTCACAAGCCACCTCGGGAGGAACCTAAAGGTGTAAAACGGAGTCTCGCAATAACGGATATAGAGATTTGTTCGCGTAGGTGGGGGTTTCNGAGCGGGGGTGGGAAGCTGAACGAGGAAGATAGGCCAAGATCGAATCGCGGCAGGTGTCGCCGCTTGCCGCTCGCGAATCGATCCCCGCGCGATAAAGTAGCGCACAACTCAACTCCATCGTCGATATAAAACAATGCTGTCAATTTTACAATTAGTCGAAAAGTTTTTTCTCATCGGACCTCAAACGAAAATTATTGGATGCCTTTCAGTAACAGCAAACGAATCAAAATTTTCAGAAAAAGCACGGGGGGAAAAAAAAACACATTGTATCTAGAGTCCAGACTCTTAAAAACATCGACAAGAAAAAATACTCTTGATTCAATCAGATTTAAGCTTAAATCAAGAACCAAGCCTCTCAATTTGAGCGGATTTCCTTTTGATGAAAGCTTAAATCAGATTGAATCAAGAGTCCTTTTTCTTGTCAATGTTTTCAAGAGTCTTGGACTCTAGATCCAATGTGTTTTTTTTCCAGTGAGTGATCACCGTTCAGAAAACCAGTCAAGTCTATAGCGAATACCTTTTAAAAATAGCTACACTGAAAAAAAATGTCTAGGTAATAACGCCCGGCCAAAAATAATTCTCGTTGCTTCCACCGAAAAAATCTTTGAAATGACAGGACCTCCGTTTGGAAATAAGGCATAACGTTTGAAACAAGGAGATTTCCTGTTGGCTTGACGAGAGTTGGACGTATGTCTGCCGAACGGCGAACCAGAGACAGGTGGGAAAGGTTACGGAAATAACTTTTAGGAAGGAAATATTTTTATTTTTTAATTGGGTGGTTCGTCAGTCGAAGGCCGTAAGAATGAATGGGAACTAAAAAGCGCCAGTGACGTCAGCGGCAACGACGGAGACGACGATCCGATTCATCCTGGTCTTTTACTCACGAGCCCTGTCCACAACGCTCTTGTCACATGTCCATGGCTCATGAGTGCCGCATTTAGTTGGCACATAGTTCCGTTTGACAGAATGTAATATCCCGCTTTTCCATTTCTCTGAAAGAGAATCACACCCTTTTTAACATTGTTTCTTATGCAGCTTTCTAGAGCACATCCCATCTTTTCCACGCGCAAGTAGTTCCGTTTGGCAGAAATAAGTTCAGTTCTCGTCCACGCAGGAATTATGAATTAGAATTGGACTACATTTTGCAATTTGGAACTATAAATTGGACGTATTTCTATCAAACGGAACTATGTGCATTATGACGTGAGCCCTGTTATACATGTATTCTTAAGGGTCTCAGGGCTCATGTCTAAATGCACATGGTTCCGTTTGACAGAAATATGTCCAATTGTAGCTCTGCTTAAAAACAACGTATGTGCCATTTTCCCCATGCACATAAGCTTTTTTCCAGAGGAGCCAGAATTCATAGTTCCAAATTACAAAATGCAGTCCAATTTATATTGATCTAACAGAAATCCGTGTAATCTGGTCAGCGGAAGAATTAGGGTAGAATTTAATTGTACAGACATTTGTTTGCAGGAATTATATACAACGAGCGTTGCACGTCAAGTCCTGCTTTATCAGGAGATTAAGATCGAAAAATAGTCTCAATTTGTTTTTTCCTCCTCAGTTTTGCAGATGCAATGCTGAACCTCATTCAAGCAGGAATTGCACAAGCCAGTGGGTCATGTCAACAGAGGGGATTAAAAATCTTTTAAGGGGACATCTTAATGAAATAACTGGTTCCAGACTTAATAATGAACACTATTGTCGTATCGAGTGATTTTTTTTCCTGTGGAGCCGGCAGCGTGGAATATGTTGGATGCAAAAGCTGCGTTGAGTATCATAAACTAGTCCCCGGTCGATTGCGGAGTGTGGACGTTGCGCCGGTTGCGAGCTCAAACAAAGACCGTCAGCCCCGCAATTAAATCCAGCAACCCCCCGGAGTTACCCCGAGCATCTGCCAAATCTCGCAAAAAACCCTAGTTATGGTTAATAGCATGCTCTTCGTCATTGAGAAATGGATCCCAGGAGTGAAATACATGAGCGCTATATCGAATGCAGTCATTTATTGGTATTTGAGACATGAAATACAGGCACGGAAGGAAATAATAGATGCGATTGCAAAGCCCGCAGCGGATCCAGTGGCACAGCGGGCACAGTGCAGTGGCTGTTTGCTGACATTGATAGACTAAGCGGTAGATAAAAAAGACGGAGGAATCGAAGGATCCTATTAGTTGGAACGGCTGATGGTTGTAATAGACTAAGGGGAAAACTAACTACGGAGTCTCTCTTGGGTTGCCGTTAGTTAGTCTTTTACTTTCCTCCTTTATCCATCCACTCTCCACCAATAGGATCGCTCCATTTTCCCTTTTGTCACCTTTATCCATAGCTTTGTCCATTAAGTTCAACAATCAGCCCACAGGTCCCACCGACTTTTGACGCAGGAAGATAAATCAACTTATCGGATGGATAGCGATAAGAGCCATTTTGGACCCCGATTAGGGTCGTTTTAGCCCCCCTCTGAAAATTGGCAATTTCTGCATAGATCACAATATGAACCTATGTAATGTACGAAAAAAATAATGATTTTGGCAAAACAATTTTTGTTACGTACTAAAAGGTAGCCAAAACCCAAGTCTGACGACGTGGTTTTAGCCAAAATTGCGTGTTTTTCCTCATACCAAGCCTTTTTCTTACCGAGCGCATTGTCTAACCAAAACGAGCTTTGGATGTTTACTAAGGAAGATTTGAGACATATGTTCGATGTAGTCTGATTTTAGTCAGATGATGAGGTCATATGTCTCCATAATGGATTATTTCGAGGCTTTTAATAATCAGCGAGAAACATAATTTTTGAATCGTATGATTGTTGTGCAAAAACTTACATGGCGTAACGTACACACTTTTAAACCACACAAAGCCACCACAGTATCTCCAATGATGACAGGACGTTGTGTGTGTCTGCTAAAGTTTAATTTTTTTAAAAAAAGGGGGGAAAAACTAGCCGAATTTTCCCGAAATTTTCTGTGATTGTTTTTCGCGCATCGAAAGTATCCTCAGACAAATCAAGAGTTGTTTCAGCCGATTTACTCCTTCTAATATTAAATATAATGGAAAAGTAAACGTTGCTATGGGGATATGTGTTTTTCGACTTCGCTATCGATATTTGTAACAGAGTACTCTCTCCATCGCATGCATTCGCCGTAGGACTTCTATTTACAAACGAAGTTTCCTCTATCCCAGTTTACGGCTTGGGATGCCTCTGTATCGTAAGTCTATCCTTAAGAGCTCCTATTTCTCTCTAACTCCCTTACTCCCCCTAAGTCGCGATTAATATGAGCCTCGCAGTCACTAAGGGACTGGCAGTCGGGTCCTATATCATTGCTAGGATATCTACGAGTGGTAATAACGATCGGTAGCTTCTGGCGGGTGGGTGGTTTCCCCAGCTTCTGTTCTGAGTGATTTGATCTCTTTACTTTGTAAATCAGACAGTAATTAGGTCACAGCATAATAGGAGGACATTTTTTGCCTGATAAACTCTGTCTTTCGTTTGGTATGGTAATACGAGCATCTAACACGATCTAATCGTACCTTTCACCGCTAAAAAATAAGCTAAGGGGTTAGGTTTCGGTAGTAATACCAACGGCTTATCATCTTATGTTCAAAGCCAAGCCGACACAAAATCCAGGTATTTTCCTCGAGATACGTGGTCCGCGTGTTGAGTTTAGTGTTTTTTTAGTAAATGGTTGTCCGCAATGAGAGTCTTGAAGCAAATTTAAGTAAGCTTCTTGCCAAGTCCAAGTCGAAGTCAGACTTGTTCACTTCGACTGAAATTTTAAAATTATTTTACGCAATCATAATGTCCTTCAGTCTTTCATTTTCAAGTAAACGTCTTTCATTAAAACTGTGAGACATTTTTACAAGTAATTTTAATTTCAAAAACCCCTCTTTTTCAGCAGTTCCCCTACAGATGCTATGTATTTTGGTTTTAGCCGCCGATTTTTAACTTCATTCTTCGCTTGAGGGTATAGTTGGACTGTGTGGTTGATCCTTTTAGTTGCACGTGAATCAAAATGAGATATTTTCGATGCATCAATGTTTCAAAATTGATATGCCGTTGGACATATCTCTAAAGCAAAAGAAGAACATGCAGTCCTTTCGTCGCATTTTGAAGAATTTGGAATTCGTGTATCAACATCATCATCATTTACTTTTTCTTTACTTTGTTCATTATCTGAGTGACACACGAAGTAAGTTTGTCAGGGTCTTGATTTTTTTCAGCTCATATCTACGTTTGTGACACTATTCCACCAGCTTCTGTTTCTTGTTTCTCACGACTTCATTTAGTAATTCAATTTTCATGGTGTTGTTTCCTAAGAGGATGATTCTCTCTCCCCTACCGTCGTAAAAATCGTCGTGCACACTGTGAAATTGGGCTAATCTTTACAATTAGCTGCGCTACTGTGAAATTTAAATAGCAATTTTATAACCCGTTGTGTTGAAATATTTACAAAATTCAGCGCTGAGTTGCGTTTAGAGAGAATTTTTGAGACGCACCGATGACCGTGAAAGTGGCATCATTTCATCTTAATATTTTACGTGTATTCCAACAGTTCAAGTTTCCGCGACGAATGAGGAGATTATCGAGATTTTTAAGATTCTAAACTGCCAGCTCTAAAATTCTCGACAAAGACGCCAATGAGCGATGCTAATTCCCGTGGTTCTCATTAGAACTTCTGAATTCGAATTTGACGCTTGCTTTCTACCTTGAGGAGAACGCATGTCAGCATTGTGTTCATATTTTTCTAAAATTTGACAATAAAATGCGTAAGAGCAATTTGTTACAGCAATCAATTCCACGGAAAAGCCTCTCATAGGACAAGGCCAAAACTGCCGTGCTAATGAAAAATGTCGTATGAACATTCAAATGTTAGTATATGCATATTTTTTCTTGAAATTTTCAGATATTTTAGATTAAATTGCAATAAAAATTATCTGAATGTTGGTAAAAATTATATTTACAATTTTTCTTCACATCCGTCTTTTATCAAAGAAAATTTGGCAACGCCTGAAGGTTAATACGGCGTTTTTCTTTTTCCTAGCACGGCAAGTTCACCAAAAAACCTCTTTGTCCTAATTTCAAGGAAAGTATTCGTCGATTACGCCTCATTTATTACCCAGAATTTGGCAGTGAAGTTTGCTTACACTATTCCAAGTAGAATTCAATTTTGCGAAAAATGTCAAATGCAATTGCCCAAGGCCTTCGATCCGTCCATTAAAGCTCCGAATTGGAAGTACTTTTTGTGAATCGAAGTAATACCGCAGAAATTCGTGCCCATTTGATCCCTTTCTCCTCAGATCCATACAATTAGATTTCATCTCGCAATAAGGAACTGCTGTCTCCGGATTATTTACGGGAACACTTATCTAAAAATGGAAACTTATGGCATTTACGTTGTTTCTGAAATGAGCCATTGATAGCTTTTACTTTTTGCAGAATGTAGTTTATTTCAACTCAGCAACTTCTGGAATCAAGTGACGCACGAGGATAAGAATAATGCTCCAATATTCAAGTAGTACCCGAGAGTAAACTGATGTGTTCCATACATGGGAAAGGTCAAGCGTAGGAAACTGAAAATATCACTTTCGATTGTAGCTCGACTTTGTCAATTCGTAGGTTTTGCCGTTAAAAGTGAAGTAACGTGGAAGATGAATGAGAATTGCAACTCGCAAGTAGGCTCATAAATTTAACGCCTTTACTTGCTTTATCAAACTTCAGTAAGTCTTACATGTTTAATTACCTCTTTAATTCAATTAATTCCATTGTTTTCTTGAGTGACACCGAGTTTATGAGTGTAATTACTCTCATGCCCGTTTTTTATACGTTTACTCTAAAACTAACCTATTCTCTTTATCAATGTAGCAGATTCAGTCACGCTTTAACCGTAGTAACGGGACCCTTTCTTTTACCTATTTGAGAATACTGCTTTTGTCTTAGGTATGGGTGAGGATATTGGGTCTAGAATTGCTTTTATTTTCGTGCCTATAGTACCCTATTAATTTATTTCGAGAGCAGTTTTAATTAGGAATCAACCAAGACCTACGTCTACCAGTAGCGTGGTGTGAATTGCGATATATCGATTGTTATGCCATTTAAACTCATGGTAAAGAATCGATTATTAAGGTGTTTGCTGCGAACATTCTGTTTATCGATCCTTTTCCATAGGTTTAAATGGCATAAGGATCGATATATCGAAAAGCACGCCACGCTATTGACGTCTACCCTCAATCGGTTGGCAACTCTGGCCAGATGGAACGTTTCCGAGGGTGACCACCACATCATTTATATCTCTTCTTTTTCCGAACGACAAACTTCTCCAATTTTTATGTGAATATTCATTTTTTGGGGGTCCGTTCGAATATTTTTGAGGATATTTATGGCGACTTTTCGACACCACCCCTCCCCCTCGTGATGCACATTTGAAACAACCTATCACTTTCCCTTCCAAATTACGTAAGGCTACCCTGACCCCTCCCTTCCTCACCCAATTTTTCAAAAAATAAACGAGAATGCATGAAAAATATCTGTAATAAACCTTATTTTATATATATATATTATTTTTTATTCAAAGTGAGAGGCTTACGTTAAACTAGGCCTGATTCCCTTTCCCCCTTATGAGACAACTTCAATCACCCTATCAAGTAGCTTATACGTAAGACTAAACTACTGAGCATCAACTTTTACTACAAATACCGACACTGAAGAAAAATTGAGCCAAGATATGAAACTTTAATTTTACTGCGCACTAAATTTTTATTGTAATCAAATTTTGTTTTTAAAAAAATTAGCTCAAAGTGTTTCATCCTTGTGGGAATATGAAGTTAAGAAGCTTTCTTTTGTAGACCCTCCGAAATTAGTATCCCAGCAGAAAGTTTATTGGAATAATTTCATCAGCAGTCAATACACATGATTCATCCCGTTTGCCTCGACATATTTCAATTTAAATCTGTACTGCTTCAATCAGTGATAACATCATTAAATAGCAGATTGCCCAATCTTTTTTTCTCGTTTATGAGACGGCACGCGAATTTTGATGACCGGTTTTTACCTCTTGAAATTTTAATAAGCTCTAATTATAAAACAATGAGGGCTTGAAATGTTAATAACCGAACGAAGTCGCCACGAAATCTGACAGAGCGCCCCTATGCAGGTGGTCCATGATTTGCCCAAGACTAGAAGTGATGTACCTCGAACATACATGGGCGTCACACCAATTAATATTGCTTCTTTTAAATTTCGTAAACTCTGTTTTATACTGAAAGTATACCTGTAATTCGAAGATTTGAGAGGAAGTATGGGCTACTCAGCGACCCAACCGGTTCTTTTTTCCTCCAGCGAAATCGTCTGGCGCCTCGGCATATGCATAATACTCATTTTTTCACCTGAACTAGTTCACCAATATTTAGGCCGAATTCTTTATCGAAGCAATAGTCTCCGTCCCGCTTTAAAATGATTATCGACTGAGGTATCGCATTGCAGTAAGATGAAATGGTCCACCCGCATAATTTATCAAAACATTCGGCTGCTTATGAGAGGGAGGAGACAATATTTTGGCAAATAATAGGGCTACGTATTTCAGATGATTGATATAAATTGCCCTGTTGCTTTGAATCGAGGATTCTGCTAAGTGTTGTTGAAATAACTTTGTTTGTTTTCGCCCTCCCCTATATTCAACTTACCAAATTATTTACTTTATTGAATGTACAAAAACCACTCTCTATTGTCCACTGAATATTGCGTAACATCCTAGTGCGCAAGGGTTGGATGGAACGACTTCCCTTACGACATTTTCATCTGTGTCGTAGTATCGTTTTTGAAGCGGAGATCTCAAAAAAACACATATTTCCCGCGAAGATTATCAAATTGGGAGTCTATATCAGACCTATCCGGTGCGTTCATAGTGGTTTTTGAGTCATTTTCGACAAGAAGCACTCTTCTAATGCTCTACCTGAAGTTTGCAACTGGCCCATCGAGTCATTGGTATTGGCTCCAGAGCGTAAAATACAATTTTAAGATTATTTTCCAAATTACGTAAGCGCCAATCCCTATTTTGGTGGTAGAGGGGTTGTATTTTCTTTGTTTCCTCTGGTAGAATCAATCATGTCTGATTTCAAAATAGCCTTCTAAAAGAACAGACATTTTTTGGAATTTGAAGATTGTCAACATAGCGAATAAGAGTGGTTTTTTTGTTTTTCTCGCATTCGCAATTTGGGCGCTTATGTGATTTAGAAAATAATCGGTTCAATTTTTTTCGAATAATGATGATACATACTATTGAATATTTTTCTCGAGCGTTGTTAGATTTCATTCTGATTATCATATAAACAAAATTAATTTAACTTGTTATCAAAATGGTAATTAGATTATAGATTGTTGGTAATGGTAGTGTATCATGTTCACTGGATCTAGAGTCCAGACTCTTGAAAACATTGACAAGAAAAAATACTCTTGATTCAATCGGATTTTTGCTTGGATCAAAACGAAATCCGCTTAAATTAAGAGGCTTCGTTCTTGATTTAAGCTAGATTCTGATTGAATCAAGAGTACTTTTTCTTGTCGATGTTTTTAAGAGTCTGGAATCTAGATCCAATGTTTTTTTTCCCCCAGTGATTCGTTTGAAATTAGTAATTCTAAGAATGTAGTTTCGAGAAAAAGCCATGAAAGATTCGCAGCTACCCGCAGTATCTTATTATGTGTTGGCCTTTGCGCGAGCCAGGAGTATGTTCGCCGAACGCCCGCTCGATTTCGGCCGATGTGGGCTCCGAACCCGAATTTTGAATAGGCAGCTCTGGGTCCTTTTTGGCTGGATCCAAGCCCCTCAGCGGCAGTCGCGTCTCATTAGTCGACATTCACGGGGACAGGCCATCACGGGGGGCGGAGAGGGGGGGTTGCCCCCCCTTCCCTCCCCACGGCGCCTTGTCCGCAACTTGTCTAATTGTTATCCCGCAACTGAATGAATAATCGCCGGTTGTGATAACAGCGCCCAACTTGATATTTGTATTACAAATCCGACGGATTCGTATCTCAAACGCGTTGCCGCACAGTGGATCGAGTAAATAGGAGAGTTCGGACCAAATTTGGAAACTTTAAACGCTTATAACTCCACTTATACAAAACTTTAAGGTTCTAAAAGCGGTTTCATTCGTTTCCTCGTAAAATTTTCTTCCGAACGCACCCCTTGAAATAAAATGTGACAAAATAAACATAAAAATTTGCAGTTTTACACAAAAAACTCATGTCCGACTTCTTTATAAATTGATTCGATCCGCTGTGTGCCGCTTGACGGCCGCCTTTAAGTGACGTTAGGCTTTTATTCTGGTATTCCCCTCCTCCTGCCATGAGAGGTACATGACAGGCAACGTTGAACCTTAAGTAAGTTTTTCCTTAAGTGTCCATAATACGACCCAGGCGCATTTTGTCATCCGCTTAAATGTTAAAAGTATCTTACCATAAGAAAAAAATCCAAACAATGCATTTTTCGGAATATTGCCAATGTCGCAATGAAAGTCAGTGATTGCTTACTTCTTTAACAAATTAGGCGCGGCTCTCATTAAGGTAAGGTTGAAAAAACAAGCCAAGCGCCCTCGATCAGTATAGCATGCGATGCGATCAAAACTGAGAGGATTTCATTATAAAGCCTGGATGCAACTATTCGACCTCCACGGATGTCCGTGTTGCATATACCCGGAAGCGAAGGCGTTTTGACACCCACCACTTCAGTCGCGGCGTCGCCGTACGCAATACTGCAAGGGTCCAAAAAGACAGAACGTTTTCAACTCTTCGTTTATGCTACAAAGATATCTTTTAGGTACGAATGGTTGCTCTACGGAACATGATCAGCACATTCCTAGTTCGCGATCTTTAACTGAAGCACCAGAGTTATTCACATTTTACGATATATCGATATACAGCACTGATTGCAACATGATCGTTTTCGTGGAAGAGATAAACAAAATTCTATTTAGAAGTGCACATCAGCCTGCGGTTGGTTCAGAGGCCCCCTCTTCCCCCTGACTATTTGAATATTAATTTATGATAACATTTGATGAAGGCCTAATTTTGACATTTACAAAATGAAAACTGCAAGTGATACATTTGGTAATCCACATGGAATATTCTTCACGTAAATGTGACTATTCATACAAAGAAGCAGACAAAAAATCAATCAAGCAAGCAAACAAACAAACAATCAAGCAAACACAGAAACAAACAAACAAACAAACAAAACATGAAATTTTCTCAAAACTTTAGTTTGAGAACTTGGCATCAAAGATTACGAGCGGACTTTGCAAATCAGCTCACAGCCCGCAAATCAAGTCTGATTGACGCGTAACCATTTCTGCCTCCTCCGTCTCACTTCCATCTAACCAGACAGCACCAAACACCTGAAACACGCCTATACTGTATTTGATGCACAGCACAAAAATTCTTTCTCAAAGCTCAGCCATTATACTCCAGACATTTTTGATCCCTAGCTGTTCAACGAATCAGAATCGCATCGATTCATCGACGCGCGTAACTAGGTTCAGTCGACCGAGGGCAAAAATTTTTTGATTGCAATGTCAAGCGGTGCTCATTACTTATGTGAAGTGTGTAATAAGCGACCTGAACGGTGACTCTGCTCCGAATGTATCTTTCAGTCAGTGGAACAAAGTTCAGGGGCAAGCTCGGAAATTAATATTTCGCCGCTCGCGTGCTTTAGAAAACGTGCTCCGGAGGTGGGACTTTTCTCGGCCGTCGCCAACGGTGCTTAAAATGCCCTAACGAGCTGAGGCATTGTCAACTACGCTACGCGCACGCATTTCAGTATCACCGACAGTAATAACCAGTGAGCAGGTGCATATTGACCAACAGGAATGCTATGCCCCGGTGTAAATTATTTCTTTTCTAAAATATTGTTTAATATGGGGACTTGATGAAAATGCCGTAAATGACCTCTGCCTATGTTGCCGCACTAAGGAAGAACGCCGTATGAACATCCGAGAGTTGCCTAATCGCCTCGGATTAGTAGTTAGTTAGTTAGTTAGTTAGTTAGTTAGTATATTTTAAGACATTCAGCGTCACAGGCTGTGTTCTTGAGACAGAATGTGCGTATTTATTTTTGAAATTTTCAGACATTTTAGACAAAATTGCGAACAAAATTGTCTGAAAAAATTACAGAAAAACATTTAAAAAGTTTCCAGTGAATTAGGTTTTTTTCGAAGGAAATGTGGCAAAGTCTGAAGGTCCATTAGGCGTTCTTCCTTCACGGCACTACAGCAGTATGTACCCTCTGCCCTGGTAAACTTATCAATATTTTTCTTTCAATTTTTCATGTAATTTTGTTTGTAATTTCTTCAAAAGTTCCTGAAAATATCAAAGAAAAAAATGCATATTTTTCCACAAAAATAAACATTTGATGAGAGGAAATTTGGCAACTCTTGAATTCCCATATGACAATTTTCCTCAGCACGACAGAATACCCCTCCTTGTTTCATATTTCTCAACAGAATACCGATCGACGCTCTGACTTGAACTTTTGTAAGTCCATCATCTATAATGGTGAAATTCACAGAAAGTTCCACCGCGTAGTGCTGTTTGGTTCTGTGTCCGAAAAATAGGAAATCGGGCAACGTGACAGGTTGTCACGCAGATTCTGGTTAAAACCGCCCAACTAAAACGTCATTTGCCGCGAGGTACTATTCGGATTTAGTATACACCCGTTGGAAAAAACATATATTTCGGTGATCCGTCATTACTGAAAGCCAGACAACGGCTTAATCCGCCGTAAGCGTGATTTATAAATCCCATCATTGAAGTAGGTACAGCCATTACATATGTGTGCAAAGGTTTACTTTTCTCTCTCCTCCCCCAACCGTGACGTCTACTTTGCAAAGTCGTGCTGGACTCTCAAAGTCCAATTGTACGCAAAACTTCTGCCTCGTTCCTATTCTTCGCGGTGTTTTTTTTCGCCGGCTGCTAATTGCAGCGCGTTATATCTTTGGCAGGCCGTTTGAGCCCTGGCTAGCTTTCGTTTTTATTGACGCTTTAAAACTTTTGTTCCCCTTTTCCCGCCTTTTTATTTTTGAGTTGCGCAACGGACAATTAGACTCGGTGCATTCGTTTATTGACATTTGACGTCCGCTGTGGGAATCAAGGGCGTTGCCACACAACCGCTCATAATGCTCGGCAAAAGCAGGAGAAGTGAACTTTATGATCGGAAAG
>NW_017553907.1:2562266-2833723 GCF_001854935.1 Bemisia tabaci
ATGAGTCTCGAATTGTGATTCCTTATTGGAAAATGAAGTCAATTTGGTTTGTCCAACGCGCTACCTTTGATAGTCACATAGAGAAAGACAAGAGCACTTTATTTCAGCACTGCACTCTTCTCATCCCAATACATCTAGGTATAACCTGCGGTTTTGGTCGATCAAAATCAAAAATTTGGTCGACAAGCAAGTCATTTCGGTTAGTCTGATCCAAGAAAGAGTAATTAAAAGTAACCGAAAGTAATCGTGAGCACAAGAGAGTCTGAAGTAGAAGAAGAAGTCTGCCTGCAAGTTATCTACTGCCTTCAAAATAACGATTAATGGTTGCTGCCTCGCAAAATGAGAACCATCGCTGCCTCAAAAATTTGTTTGATTTTTCAGTCACGTAGAAATCTGGCAAAGTACCCCAATGTGCTGACAATCGTCCAAAGCCAGGATTTTATGATCCGCGTTGAAAACAATATGGTACTTTTTCAACTTACATCTCAATCAAGCTACAGATCGCTATGCAGGGAGTAATTAATTTAATCTTCTGAGTCTCGCGGGCATCCTCTCAACGAGAACCTAGGAATCGAACCAATTAAAATTCGCTCCGCTACGCCTCATACAGTGTCGCTAACCTCACAGTAAAACGAATATTTTAAGAGGAGTATCTGTACGATGAATGGGTCCGTTACAAACTGTTGCTTGAGCCAAAAGAAGAGATGCTTTTTATTGAAAGTGGTTTATATTCAGGAAGTCTTGAAATAGAAAGAAGTTTGCGCATATTTGATTTTTTTTTTCTTCAAAAAGTATATATACCACGGGAAATACATCATCATCATTACTATAAGTTTCCGAGCCCCTGAATTTTCAATTTGTTTCTCAGTTTATTCTAATGTCCTACTAGGCCGATTTTTATGATTTACTCGGCTATATTATATATTTGATTGTAATATATTTGATATAATATATATTTGACAGGGGTGACTCAGTTGTATCAAATATATGTAAATTAACTTTTAACAATTAGATGGATTATTTTGAGTTGTTGAAAATTTCAGTCTCTGTATCAATCATTAAGGAATTTTCTCGCTGAAAATTTGCCTCCGAAATTGCGAATATAATAGAACTGATTCCAGTTAACCATCGAGATCGATTTATCGAAATTAGTTCAAAATTGAAAACACTCTTTCGGACTTAATTTGAAGATTTCGGCAGATAATTTTCGACACATTCCATAATGATCTATGCAAAGACCTTAGATAGAATAAGATGACGTTCATAAGCAACGTAATGCAAAATCTCGAATTTTTACACACCCCTCCTGACCTCCTCCCCTCTTGTATCGTTTTATGACACCTTAGGTCCGTATCTTCTACACGCAAAAATGAAATGACGTAACGCTCTCTTCAACCCCTCTCTCCTCCGTGGAGCATCACGTATTGTAAGAGCGGCGCTCTTAATGGATAAAATTTTATATATGTCGATCGCACTCAGAATATACATTGCGCCAAAGTTGAGGATATACATACAGAAACAACCCCTCTTTTCTATCTATTAAAAATTTGGAAAAGACTCATCGTCTCGATTCGACAACACCGTGCTGAGAACAACCGCGGGATAGTGTCGATACCGGCTTGAAAAATTGCGCCCTCTCGCGGCGAAATCCGTAGCCAATCTTTGGGCAGGAAAACACTGGAAAGGAGTGCATTTCGAGGCTAACGAAGCAGGTTCGCTCTGGGTGTAAGTCGCAGCATTTGGTGTTATATGTAAGGCGAGATTTTGCAAGTTGTAATTAATCCGAGATTGTGAAACCGCACCGATTTGGCACCTCGCGCACCAGCCCCGCGTCGATCCCCGCCGTGCGATCGCTCGCTTTTCGATGTTCCCAGCGCTGTCTGCAGGCGCCGAGTCGAAACTTTTCGATACTTTCGACCGATCGCCGGTAGCCGCATGCACGGTGGCACTACACCGACCCGCTTCATTAAAAGTTGAGAATGTTAAGTATTTTTACTAGTCGCACCGATAATGTTGTAATTAAGCAATCATACCAAGTTCAGTACGCGTGTGCACTCTGATCCACCTCACTCTCACGTTGTCATTCACCAACTCGAGAGGACCTGATCTGAAGTTCATAAACCGAGGGGAGGACTTCCAAGTGCCCACTAAGTAAACAGCGGGTCAATTCTTGAAATGTCGAATCATTATCGAACGACTTTGATGTATAAGTTCTTATCTTGTCAATTCTATTAATCGATCAAGGTCAATCGATAACCATTTGACAATCGACCTGCAGCCCAAGGTTCTGTGTGAAGTGTGGTATTCCCAATTATTGTATCCACAGGTGAAAAGAGCCGATTAGTTTTCATCATCACTGTACTCGCCAGGGTACCAAAATGTTTTCGACAAGTTTTATAATTCGGTTCAGTTTCAAAGCCACTCTCCCGACTAAAGATGGATCCTCAGCTTTTTGTCTTTGATTTTATGAGAATCAACTGGGAAAGGGTTTAAGTTAAATGGAAGAGGTTAAAAAGGATTAAGCTCATAGGGTCAGTAGTTGCTATATTCTTTGATGAATAATGTAAAAAACCCAGAGACAATTAATATATGTATTTTAGGCACCGTCCTATTAATCTATCTAATCAATTTAATTGGGTGAAGCAAAAGTCGCGTTGAAACATCATCGATATTCTTCACCGGATGATGATTGATTAGCAACTTGTTGAGCCTGCATTTTGTGTAATGATGACTGATGAATGTCGCGCTGAGCACTTCTCTGCACAGAAAAAAATGAATGGTGCTGACGACAGAACCTTTTGTTCATACGGCTCCCACAGTTTCTTTGTTACACTTACAGAACTTTTCTGTTGTGAGAACAGAACTTCTGTCGTGGGNGTCGCGTTGAAACATCATCGATATTCTTCACCGGATGATGATTGATTAGCAACTTGTTGAGCCTGCATTTTGTGTAATGATGACTGATGAATGTCGCGCTGAGCACTTCTCTGGACGATCATTCATCACTACATGACGAATTTGACAGCGTTTAACAGAAAGGAACCGAGCCACATCAGCTATTTCCAAATTTAATTTCTCACAAAGGGATCGTTTGTGCGGATTCCTTTGAAAATTTAAGGTATTTGCCTCGCACTATAGAGAAAATTCACTGAAATTTGCACGAAAATCCGCACAACCATTTTCATGTGAAAAAATTAAACTCCCCCATTACATTTGGCGATAGCTGATGTGACTTGGTTCCTTTCTATTTAACGCGCACTGGAAAAAAAAAACACATTACACATTGGATCTAGAGTCCAGACTCTTAAAAACATGGACAAGAAAAAGGACTCTTGATTCAATCAGATTTAAGCTTAAATGGACGTAATTCTACCAAACAGACCTATGTGGAGGTGAGAAATGTGGGGTGTGCTCGTTAGTTCTCTTTGCGTAAGAGTGAATGGGAATAATTGTGCGCCAGTGTCGTCAGCGGCAATGATAGTGCGCACTCTAACGACGGGGAGATCGTTGGAGTGAGCCCTTAACTCATGAGCCCTGTGCACAAGGCTCTCTTGCCATGCCCGCGGCTCATGAGTTCCGCATTCAGTTGCACATAGGTCTGTTTGATAGAATGTAGAATCCCGCTTTTCCAATTCTTCAAAAAGAATCACGCCCACTTTTACATTGCTTCTTATGCAGCTCCGACGAGCACACCCCATATTTCTCACTTGCACATATAATAGGTCTGTTTGGTAGAAATACGTCCAAATCAAAAACCAAGCCTCTTAATTTGAGCGGATTTCCTTTTGATGTAAGCTTAAATCTGATTGAATCAAGAGTCCTTTTTCTTGACAATGTTTTCAAGACTCTGGACTTTAGATCCAATGTGTTTTTTTTCCAGTGCGGACCAATTTATAGCGAATTATACGCGAAAAAAAGCGATGAACTATCAACTTAGCTTTTGCCGTGTATACTCGATAAAATTGTTTTTTGTGTTGCTTTGGACTTTGGATTAAATTCCGTCGTTGAATTTTGTAATGAAATTCCGGTGAGATTTTTGGTGGATGTTGAGTCCTTGAAAAGCGGGCGTTTTGCAGGTCAGCAAAGTGACGCGTGCCGGTGACTTGTAGCGTTCACACCAGCGCGGAACGTGCTACTGCACCGAGATCGCGAACGTGTCACGCGGCGCGGACGCGACGCCGAGCCACCGCACAAAGGAGCAAAATAAAATGAGAAGTCGGACATTATATTTTTTTACTGAAACTGTTAATTTTGAAGTTTATATCGTCACATTTTAAACTTTGAGATGTGCATCCTGAGGGAATTTTACGAGAAAACTGCACTTTTCAACATCTACGTTTGGTATTAACAAAGAGAAAGGCTTTTAAAATTTCCATCTCATGTCCGATTTTTCTCATGTTTTCGTTCTCTTGTGCGCCGCCACCCGCCGCTGAAGCCGCTGCGCCACAAGCATCCCGCCGCTTGCATTCCTTGCAGTTCCAACTCGAGAGCCAACGGAATTCGCTGGAGATCGCGGATCGTGAGAAAAATGATGAATGGACCACGATCCGATTACTTGCCTCCGATAAAAAACTTGACGGGAGACGAAGCCTTTCAAAAGCCGAATCTATACCACTATGCTGCCGTGCTAAGGAAAAATGCCGTATGAGCTCTTAAACGTTGCCAGATTTTCTTCAACAAAAGCCGAATCTACCGGGAAAATTTTGATTAATTTTTTTCAAAATTTTCAGGCGATTTTGTTCGTAATTTGACCCAGAACATCTGAAAATTTCAAGGGAAAATATGAATAACTCTCCTCAAAGACAAGTGTTTTATCCGGGGAAATTTGGCAACTCTAGAATGTTCAGACGGCATTTTTCCATAGCACGGCAGTATGGGGAGCTGCAACGTAGACGTTTCATAATTATGAACGAAAATAAAGAATGTTAGTCGGTACGGTACTCAACTTGTTTAATCTCACCAGGAGACTTTAACGCGCGTATAGGAAAATGAGCTTAGCTGGAATTTAAGTTTCCTTTGCATCATGACTCCTGAGAGACGTGCAAAAATTGGTTCCTATAACACAGAAGCCTCATGATTGAAATGGTAAAGTGTTAATATGCTGCCTAACTGTGTATGCTCACCAGAAATTATAGTAGCCAGCACTAGATTTCTGGTAGGTAAAGTTAATTAAACGTTTAGTAGATTGACTACACGTGTGGATATATAAGTTACCTATTTCCGTTTCTTCAGACCGACGGCAAGTTCATCTTAATGTTCGTTTAGATGCACTTCTCTGTGTATAAGCTGGTGTTAATTCAGACACAAATTCTCCTGAAACTAGCTTCATGAAGCTGTTACTGTTATTGGCAGTTTTATTTCCTGCTTTTTCCAACTTTCTCGGGATCGGGACCGCGTGGTAACCTCCCTACGAGAGTGCTGCGATCTGGGGATACAAAGCTGTCATTTTGACCCGGGACCTGAAACTTCGTCACTTTCTTGGATAATTAAAGGGTAATGCGACGTGCCCGTTCTTTTCCGCGTGTTCACGCCTGTGGCCATTGTTAATTAGTGGAAGAGAGTGCGGGGAGAGGGGGTGCAACGCAGGGGGTATCACGAGCGAGTCCTGCACGCGAATGCTTAATGTGACGTTGGTTGCTATACGATGATGCATGAGTTATCTGCCAGTCGCGCGGGTCAGAATTTCCGAGTGGATGCGGGTATAGATAAATCACACTTGACCCAACAAAAATTGGCTCAAAATTGCCTGCATTGAGACCGCCACTCCGGGAGACCGTTCAGCAAGGGGATATCTCGTTTTTTACCTTACAGTATGCACGAATAAATGAAAAAGGAATAACACGTTAAATAGTACACCGGAAATAACAAGGGGGGTGGGAAACGGAAACTTTCGTTCTTTACTGTTCTGTTTTGCCTTGTGTCTCAGTCAGAACAGAGCCCTTCTTATATACTTATTTTTATGTTTAGATCTTCAGAATCACGCCTTAAAAAGCTCTCTTAGCCTACTTTAACTTCACATTTGAGTGGTATGATGATGAATACAGAGGCATTTCTTGTCGAAAAGCTGGTAAACCACAGTTCTTTATGACATAACCGAGAAAGAAATTATATTAATGTAATAATTATTGAAATTTACCCACGAAAAAACCTCAATAAAAAAACATGTAAAAAGCTCAAATACGTAAGTGTCAGAAAAGTGCTTGGTGATTAACAGGAAGTATGAAATAAAAATTGTATCTTTTATAAATCAGTGTGCTTTAAGAAATAAGAGACCAGAGAAATTAATTAATGAAACTTATTAAACAGTGTAAATCCTATATGTATGATCACTTTTATCACAAACGTGCCCAAGGTTACGATATCACATGAGTGAAAGTCACCTTTCATGTGCATCTAATCGAACATTAAAATGAACTTGCTACTAGAGTTGGTCCATAGAGACGGAAATAGGTATGAAATAGGGTACTACCTATTCTACTGACACGTCCCTACTTCATTAAAATATCTAAAAACCGTAAAATTAATTGAAAGCAAGTATATTCGCGAATAAGTAAACTATATCGATCATTGAGTCCCATTTCACAAGAATCCATTAAACAGTGTTGAGTCCTTTTATCTATTGTCAGCCTTTGTAGACTCTGTCCGCATAAAATTCAAAGTCGTGACCTGGTCTGCTCGCATGAAAGTTGATACTTTTATAGTATCTCTGATCTCACGTGAAGAAGCTCTGCAGCAGTAATTCGTACCTCTCGCTTGGAAATATTTTTCGTTTGGCGCTTGAACCGAGTGATCCTTATTGTTCCGAGGGTTTGTCGGCAGTTTCATTTTTCTTCCACTTTGCTCTCATATTGTATACCCTCACCGGTCGTATAGATCCGTGGGGAGTGTGGAATTTACGACGGGTATGATTATTCCGATTCTTGATATTTTAGAAAATCTCCCTATACTTATTCTTTTTTTATTTGTGTCCGCGGTAAAACACTGGGTCAACGCATTGGGTTTGAGAAGGCTGCGGGCTGACTGTTAAAATTGATTGATAGACAAAGCGATGGATAAAGAAGACATAGGGGGTATGGAGCGATCCTATTGGTTGAAATTGGTGGCTGTTGTAGACTAAGGGGATAAAAGATGGACTAAGTATAGGGTCCATCGTGAGTTGCCGTTAGTTAGTCTATCACCTATCTCCTTTGTCCATTGCAACCGCCCGCTTCCACCAAATGGATCCTCTTATATTCTTTGTCTATAGCTTTGTCTATAGCTTTGTCTATTTATTTCAACTATCAACCTGTTCTTCAGCTAGAGAGCTGAGGAAAATTAGACAGGGTGAGGAAAACGGGTTGTTGGTATGTTTCCGATTTCCGATTTGGTCTTCTTTCATTTTTTCATGACCTCACGAATGGATTTGAACACATTGATTCTAATGTAAATTGCAATGATGCCTGTAATTTTGCTCCCTTGATCTACTTTGATTCGATTTGTGCAACATTTTTAACGCGAGTTTTTGCAAAGTACATTAGGATCGCTGAACCAATTGCTCAATACTGTCTCTTGGCTCATCATGTATTACTCTCATTGTAAACTTGTCTGAGACCGTTTGAATAATCCTCCATTAAACATTGAAGTGTAAGGAATAAATAATAAGAGCACGCTTTAACCTCGTATTCCAATAAAAACTAGTCGTTAAGCCACTCTAAGGTAAAATATAGATCCCCGCTCGAGCATTTTGATCTGAAGGTTTATTATAATTTATTATCCAGTGATGATTATTAATTTTTTAGATCATAACAGAATTCGTGCTTTTGTTCCCTGGAAGCATGTACTCATAAAAATTTTACGGAATGACTTTGCATGCGCGCGCATGCAATTTATTTTCGGCTAATTTTTAGGAACAAGGCACGGTGCCATTAGTTTCCCCATGCAAATAGGTGGTTTTGCGTACGAGCCAAAAATACTAGTTCTTTACTATTAATGTCCGATTGTTAAGAGTACTAATTTTTTTAAGTGTGATTCGGAGTCTAAAAATGGGAGCATTATTGTATGTTATGATGATAAATAGATACGATTTTGCAACGATATGAGAAAATAATTGACACCTTCTTAATTTAACCTGACGATTTTTTGCGGCAGCTGGAACTTTCGATAATACAACTTTTTGCACAAACAGGAAAGAATAATGACGTCCGCTTGAAGTAATCTATTAATTCAAAACTGATGGCAAGGTTTTTTTTTTTTATTTTATTCTTTGGAAAAGCTTGAAAATATTGAAATTAAGGGACTTTAAGCAATTCAAAACTCTTTATGTTCCGTATATACTTGGAAGGTTATACACTGGTTGACTTAATAAAACAAACCGGCTATGTAATTGAATGTGCAATTGAATATTGTAGTTGAATAATGAACTGTGCACTAAAGTGATAGTTACGGGGCGCATGGGCGAATTCGGGGGGCACGTATAAGGGGGCACGCCCCCCTTCCACGTTACCCCGAAAAAGACGGCGGGAGAAAGGAGAAAAGAATTGAGGAAAGAAGAAGGAAGGACGCTTATAGTTAGTAATTATTCATCATGAAATTGACTGAAACTGCATATTAAATGCTCTGAAATTCCGAAATTTACCTGGGAAAGCCCCCTTCAACCGGCTCTCCTTACAATCCCAACCCCAACCCCCCTCCCTCCTCCGTTTGAAGTGTCTAGTTCATTTTTTGCTCGAAAGAGAGAAATACTGAATTCCGTCATTGAATTTCCTATGCAGCGCTGTGTGATTCTGACGAATATCCCCCCCCCCCATTTTTTACACCGTTACATCATTTTGAGACAAACTCATTTCGTTGATGATCATTGACCAGACACCATTAAGCTAAAAATAGCAAGGACTTTATCATGATTTGCACGTGAATGTTGTGAATGTTGTGGTTGCCAGTGTGGCCAAAATTTTGCATCCGCAGACGGGCTGACGCGCACGGACCGCAGATCTCTGTGATATAAGGATTCTTAGAAGCTGTATCTCTTCAATCTCGATTTTTTCTAATTTAGCATAATTGAGTTGCAACATATTGCATTTAACACAAGGCGTCTCTTGAGTTTGTTAGGCTATCGCAAGCCAATCTGGCAACAGTGTTGATACGCACAGTTTAAGGATACGGTGATCCAATTTCGTTCCGCCCCCCCCCCTTCCCGCGGCTCAAATAAAAACATCAAGAGCACCGATATTACGGTAAATTATGCAATACTTTCACGTCTGAAACAAAATGTAACGTCTGGACGGGGCTCCTCAATCTCCGGAATTCACAATTTTATTAGCAATTTTACGAGCTTGATCTCTGCTCTCAAAAAATGCCCCCCGCGCCCACCTACTCAGCCGTGCTGAGGAAGAACACCGTATGAGCCTTCAGTTGTTGCCAAATTTATTTCGATAAAAATTGAATTAATTAGGAAAATAGAGAATATTTTTTCCCGAAAATTTCGGACAATTTTGCACGCAATTACATCTGAAACATATGAAAAATTTAAGGAAAAATATGCATAAATGTCGTCAACAATACATGTTTTTTCAGGGGAATTTGTCAATTCTCGAATGTTCATACGTCGTTCCTCCATAGCACGGCAGTATTCCATTACCTGCGTCTCTCTCGGACATCACTTATTGCCGCGCTTTTTCCTTTTCGCACTCCTTTTTTCTGCTAGGCCCACGCGTAGGACTTTCCGAATTCACGAGGAGCGACTTAGCGTTGATTATGCTAGTTTGCAGTTTATTGCTTTTCTTCCTTTTCAAGTTTCATATCGATCCCTTGTCACAATTTTCCGTTTATGGTTACGTCTTATGAGCGGTTGCTGTCGTGGTGAGGCATTATCTGGACTGAGGTCAGTGTCGTCGTATTCGTAACACTGAAAATCGGATCTTTCCTCCCTCCTCGGGTGATGCTTTCGTAACGCAAGTCTAGTCTGCCCCCAAGAAGTACCTAAAAAAAAGAAGAAAGATGTACCGAAAAAGAAAGTAGAAAGAGGAAAGAAGAAAGCAGAATAATTTTTAAGGATTAAGTAATAGAATTCTAGAAAGAAATACCTCCCCCTCCTCGGGTGATGCTTGCGTAATACAAGTCTAGTCCACCCCTAAGAAGTATTTACAAAAGAAGAAAGAAGGCAGTACTGAAAAAGAAAGTAGCAAGGAGAAAGCAGATGATGAATTATTTATTATTAAGTAATTAAATTTTAGAATGAAAGCACTAATACTGATTTGGACCCACCTATCTTCAAAGTAGCTTTTTGAAATGAATTTAAGATGGAACTTTGCCACCCTGCGTTGATTTTTCTTCTCATAATTCTTGAAAAAGTATTTGCACGAGACACTGAAAAACGACTGTAATTTTCCGAAACGGAACATTGACCGTGTTACCGTCGTTATTTAGTATTTTTGCCACCGCTCAGGTCATTAAGCACCGATACAGCGCGCAGCACAACATGCGCATTTCGGTGCGAGCAAGAGAAACCAGGGCGCCTTCAATTTGTTTCACGCAACCTGCGCATCCGTAGAGTACGAATAGTTGCATCCAAGCGCCGTGATGTACTTTGCCTCCTTTTGCGCATCCATCAGCTGCAAAACCAAGGCGGTAACGGAGGAAAATTCGATCGTGGTTGTGAAATTACCAAACCACGTATCTCCATTTGCGACGTTACAAATCTTCTGTCACATTTCATCATTCGCAGAAGGCCTCATAACTGTTTCAGCGTACCACACCGTTTGTTTTTCTTCGTGTTTTGACATTTGCTAAGAATTTGAAATTTGAAAACAGTTTTTAGAAATTGAACTATCAATATTGATTTCTCAGTTACATTTTTCGATAAAGTTCAATTAGTTCTGCGTTAATCTCTGATGAGAAAACTCGCTTTGTGATTTAGGCCATAGCACTGATGGTTCGACACCCGATGAACAGTGTCGAAACAACTCTGCCTATCAATTTGGAGTCTTAGTAAACCTGGATTCTCATCATCGATAGAAAGCAGATGAATAATCAGGCGGGCAGCGATCGGGGCCAGGGGCAACGGTGCACAGTGGATCGAGTCAATAGGAGAGTTCGTAAAAAATTCGGAAACTTTAAACGCTTATAACTTCGTCTATACAAAACTTTGAGGTTCTTAAAGTGGTGCCATTGGTTTCCTCGCGAAATTTTCTTCTCTCAGCGCCCCTTAAACTTTAACATGTGACGAAATAAACATCAAAATTTGGCGTTTTTGTCTAAATTTGCATGTCCGACCTCTCAAATTGACTCGATCCACTGTGCGGTGGTGATCGGATCCGTTGGAAAGGGCGTCGGTCGCTTCGCGACGCGTCGCTGGGTCTCGCAATCCCTTTCCCAGCCTCGTCTTTGTCTCGGGAAAGAGGAGCGGCCCGGAGGAAAAGCCCCCAAAACAATAACACGTAGACGAATTATGTCCTCTTTTATTGTCTTTTGATGGTTTGCATGCACGCGCCTCGTCGCACGACCGTTTAACGGTGTCCGAATTGCCATCACACGCGTGGATCGCCGTGCAGTGGTTCGAGGCGGTGGGAGAGGTTGGATTCGAAATCAATATGGATAAAACGGTAAGGGTCTGAAGCTTGTGATGTTAAGTTCGAAGGAACCGCCTGGCCGATTTCCTTGATTTTTTTTTGCAAACAAAAGCTGTTAATGTCCAGATGATACAAAAAATCCGAAACTTTCAGTATCTGCAGCCTGATTGTTGAAATTTTGTGGTTGTCGGATAGACATAGATGACATAGGTTGAAAGGCGGAGCGTAATTGGTCGGCTATGTCTTATCGCTGCTTTATCGTGCCTTTGTCAGGTGGAATAGACGACATACTGTCGGAAACTTAAGAGGTGCCTTTAACTTGTCGAGAGTTCCACCCGACATAAAGCAGCGATAAGACATAGCCGACCAATCACGCTCCGCCTTTTAACATATGTCTATACTGGATAAACACAAAATTTCAACAATCAGGCTGCTGCTAATATCCTGCCATAATCAGGCGAAGCGAGCTGAAGCAGCTATTTTTTTAAGAGAACTGCGGATTTTGATGTTTATGTCATCATATTTTACATTGTAAAGAGTGTTTCTTGAAGTAAATTTTAGGATAGATTGTAAGATGAACGCGGACCAAAATTTCTCATAAAGTTTCTAATGGTTTTCATGAGGTTTTGTTGTACTTATTGTAGCTGAGAAGTGGTCACGGAGGGAATATACTGTCTAGGAATTGTCAAAGCACCATGCGTAATTTTCATACAACTAAAATATAACGCCTTTACATATCCACAGTATCACAAGAAGCACCTATAATTATAAGAATAATAAGTAAATAATAAGTCTAAGTTTCTTGACCTTCAGTAATTAATCTTTTGTTTTTTATAAAATTTTCCTACTATATTTGTACGAACTTAATCATGTTTTTTCACTGGATTTTCCTCAAAATCTCAAAAAAGATGTAGACATGTGTCTAAAATGTGAGCCTCCTACATCTGAGGGGACTGGGGAGAGGAGGGGGTAGTTTATGAATGGATTGAAAATTTGGGACCTTGGTTATATAGAGGACGAAGTATGAAAATCATAAAATTCTTCAAAAAACAGAGAAAAAAGCATCGCAGCTATCATATATTTTCAATACGAGCCTCGCAGGCCCGGGTTAGGCATTTGTGTATGTAAAAACGATCAGTCATCTAAAGGTTAATGGTACACTTTCTTTTCCTTTTTATAATTTTTGTCAATCAATGGTTTTGCAAATCTAATGTTGAACGCAAATTATCAGTGATCCCCAAAGCTGAAGATCCCCAAAGCTGACGATATAACTTAAAACGGCTACTTTCCGGGTGGCAAAATGGTTTCACCGAACGGCGAACGGGTGGTCTACCGCGGTAGCTCATGCGTCGGGTCATAAATTAATTGGCAAGCGGACTTAGAATAGCGGCAACGACAAACAGTCTATACGACACTGCGTAAGCCTGTCAGTTCGCGTGCATGATGCATCCATCTGTAAGAGATACACACTGAGATGGCCGCCTTTAGATCTCAAGCTTACCGCAGCAATGTAGCATGTTACTCTCGTGTCTCGTCATTCATACTAATAGACCACCCGACAGGGTAAGAAATTCAGCACTGCAGTTTTCTTATCAAAATTTCAGGAAGAATTCGTTAAACATATCGAAAATTTCCAAAATGAACTCTTAATTGAACCGATTATTTTCCTTATCATATTAGCGCCAAAATTGCGAATGCGAGAAAAACGTGAAAAACCTTTTTATTATAGCTTTGTTGACAATATTCGAATTCAAAGAAATGTTTGTTCATTTAGAAGGCTATTTTGAAATCAGACATGATTGATTTCACCAGAAAAACAACCCCAAAATAGAAATTGCCACTTACGTGATTTGGTAAATAATCGCGGTTCAATCAAGAAAAAAACGTTCGATGTTTACATTATAAACATTAAATTCTAAACTCTAAACACTGGATTTTTTTTGCTGCCGATAAAAATCAGTGAAATTTTCAAATAGATTCAACCGACAATTTCTCTGTAAAAAAATAAAATTGGGGAGGAAATTTTTAAAAGTCGCATTGAGCTTGTGATACTTTAGCCGGAAGGCGACAGTAGGTTGTCTTGCTGTCCAGCTTACGATTTGAAGAATATTTTAAAATATCCAAACTAAAAACAAGGGACATAATCACTGTTTTGTAAACCAAACTTCATAGCTCTCTCAGAATGCGCAGGAAACTGAACATCCACGCTGAGCTCATTTTCTTATCCAAGCGTTCAAGTCTCCATTCTAAACCATGCCTCCATCCGCGGCATCCTGTGTGTACCACTGGTGTCAAGTCCTGGTGTGACTCGGTTCCTTTTTTTTTAACGAAACCCAATTTTCACACATGCGATTCGCTATATCTATCCAATCAATAGTATAAAATAACACCTATACTATCTGATATGAGATTATGGGCGATTATTAATCAGTTGTGACTCTCTAACGTATATCCAACCTTCAGAATACGAAGCGGGAGATCTTTTCTCTCAGGGACTGTTGTGTTTATCTGACCTAATCCTCTTGTCAGGATCTGTTTTTTTCCAAGTAACAAGGCAAACTGATCAGAACTCTCACTTTATTACTTTAATCGCGCTTGAATTTTATTTTGTTGACCGCGATTGTTAATAATTTTAGAAATTACGTAACGTGTTTGTATCGATGCAATCGGTATCAAAATTTAGTCTCCAATTAGTTGCTCCAGTGACCTCAGATTAAGCGAAAATGGCTCGCGAATCACCAGAGAGTCTGAGGTTCGACAAGGACCTCGAGGAAAATGGACCGATAATGCAGCAGATAAAACCGGAATATGTATGCCGTCGGCTTTTTTTAGGAACACTTGAATCTGAAATCCAGTCTGCATACTTCCGTTAGTGGGAAGGTTTTTTATAATGTCGGCCGAAACTCTGTTTTGAGAATATTCATTTGGATAAAAAAGACGACCACGAGTAGCCATTGGGCGGTTGATGATCAAAATCAGTAAAAAAGTAGAATATTTTTACCTGCAGCGGTGGAGTAACCGGGTGATCATTCGAACATCTTACCAACAACGGCAAGAACCCTTTTATTTATTTATTTATTTTTTTTTCGCCAAAAGAAACGTGTGCTCTGCATTTCCGCACAAAACTACTGATATTAAACTATTTAAGTAATTTAAAATAAAAAGAAATGCGCTTATTAGTTTTGGTCTTGTGTTTCGAAGTTACGAGATTCTTGGTCGTTGTATAGTAATTGTGGTCAGAAAATCTAAGTGGCAATGCTAGCTCTGCACCATCGACAATCTTTTGCGTAACCAAACTCATAAGTAACATTATCATGCATCTAGTGATGGTTATAGATCCCCCAAAAAGCAACAATTGAACAGCATCACAATTCGAGCGAGAATGTCAAATTTCCGAAATTTTTCGAATTTCATCAAATGAAGGTACTGAAAATGCACGGAATTTCTCCGTTGAGGAGGCACCGAATTTCTTGGGAATGCACTGGAAAAGTACTGTATGAGTACTTATTTTTGGCCAGCCTGTTTTTTAGACACCCTACATTTGACATTAGTATTGGTAGTAATGTATCGTTTTCCTGCATTGATGAGAACGCACAACGATACCAGCACTGCAACTGTCCCAGTTTTTCAGCCTTTTACCGATGTGGCTGCAACGTTTTTTTCTCTCATTTTTTTCACGGAGGAGGTGGGTGTAACAGTCTTCATTTAAAGGCTTCGCACGTTCCGTGGTGACTAACTCCGGTTTCATTTTCACCTTGGAACCGCTGTTGCCCTGATTTGCGATCACTTTAGGCACTCACTTATCGTTCTATCATATTTCTCAGCCTGGAATTGATCCTGCCACATTTCCCACCTCATAACTGCAGCCGCATTAGCAACAATAGCTGCGCAGCTGTGGTTTTACAAATGATATTTAGCGCACGCGTCGCGTCGCGATCGACGGATCGACCTGTCCTGCCGTAATGGTGAAGAAAGCGGTATAGGTGCGAAAATGAAGTTTCGAGAAAACGCACTCAGAAGCTTCTGACCGAAAACTTTTATTGAAGTTAATTAACTTAATAATATTTAATAAATAATAATAATAGTCCATTAAAGTGATTCGATGGACGCCATATTTTGTGTCAGAACGGCATGCGATGTATCGCATCGATTGATTCCATTTTTTCAGCTACTCGTCATTTTTCTTTATTTTTGAGATCGCAATTCTGTTGTCAGGAGACTAAAGCACTCACCAATTTTAACAAAGAAATTCAACTTGAGAAAGGCGTGGTTTTTTAGAGAGAAAATATCGCATTCGAGGACAGTTTCGATATCAGTATCGAATGCGATGTTTTCTCTCTGAAAAAACTACGCCTTTATTACGTTGAATTTCTTTGTTAAAATTGGTAAGTGAGTGCTTTAGTCTCCTGACAACAGAATTGCGATCTCAAAATTGGAGAAAAATGACGAGTAGCTGTAAAAATGGAACCAATGGATGCGATATATCGCATACCGTTCTGACACAAAATATGGCGTCCATCGAATCACCTTAAAGAATAAATTTCAACAAATCAAGACACTCCCATATTAGCGCCTAGATGCAACTATTTGTGTCTAAAGAATGTCCGTTTTGCAGATCCATTAAAATGAAGGCTTTTTTTAACCTGAGTGTGACGCGCAAGCTAGGCTGCTCCAAAATCGAGTCAAGCCCAAAGCATAACAAATTAGACCCAAATTCGCATGGTTATTCTTTAATCTACAAATCTGAGGTAGCTGGCAACGAAGACATTAAGAACAAAACTACAACTCGTATAATACACCCACACTGTCGCTCAAAGCAATCCAATGTTCGTGATACCCGTTGCAGTTAATACCACTTCATCAGGTGTCTACAAAATGACATTAAATTGTTGCAGAACCCGTGTCATTGGGGTCAAAGTGCTCTCATCGTAATGCTCTGGATGTATTTCAGTGCGTCTAATAGTCGCATTAAACTTAGCGCTTAATAGAATTATTCTCAAACGTCCTCCCGCTCAAATTATTAGTTTATCCTGCTGTCACTCATTTCATTGGTTGAATCGGCATCAATTACTCCAAAAGTGCATCTAAATTGGACCGAGTTCATCAGAAAGGAACCAACCCACATTTTTGAAAAAATTGAATCAAGAATGTTCTTGAGTTCCTCCAGTCGTTCATTTCCTCCTGCCAGAATCTGAAAATCGAAACTAGTTTGTGAAAAGAGGGGTTTAAGTTTATTTTTTACATTGAGTCTTAGGCAGGAATAAAACTTCAAAACTATTTTTCTCAGTTTCAACTTAATGTGGGTTGGTTCCTTTTTGATGAACTCGGTCCAATTGTGGTTCTCTAAAATGCCAATAGATTATGTTTTCTGGTGTCAAGCAAGGTATTATAGGACTTTGAATGGCTCACGGAATGATCGGAACTTAAAACAGTAAAATTGCAAAAATACATTCAATCGACATTTTTTATTCTCTTTTATGAATGTAAGCTGCACCTTCATATAACTGTAAATAATATTTGACCAGCAATAAGCATTATTCAAACTTTCTTTGGATGAGTTTTGCATTCTTAGAACACTAGCTGACTCCAAATATAAAATATTTGAAAATATGCACGCTTTTAACTGTATCATTTATGTTAATAATTGTTTTGCTTTTTATGTGTTTCAGGTATGGTTGCTGTTTTAATTAATGCCTGGACCCAAGTTGTTGAATCCTTAATCAAGTATTCAGGTTTGATTTTAGCTCTTGTTACTTTAAGTGTATACCTGTTTCCGAGACGGTGCATTTAGAGCGTTTACATTTCTCCCCATTAATGTTCATCATAAACATGTACCATTTTCATAAGTTACAGGATGATAGAATTATACTGAGTACACGCTGTTTTACAGGGGAATCAAAGCTAGGAACAACCAAAACTGAGAATTGAATTACAAAATAAACTCTAATGAGTCTCGATGAGAGAAAGGGGGAAACAAGCCTCTGAAATCCACTGGAGTTCATTTTGTAACTCTAATTCTAATTTTTGTTTTTTTCTTGCGTTACACTGGAAAAAAAACACATTGGATCGAGAGTCCAGACTCTTAAAAACATCGACAAGAAAAAGTACACTTGATTTAATCAGATTTAAGCTTAAATCAAGAACCAACCCTATTAATTTTTGAGCGGATTTCCTTTTGATTTAAGCTTAAATCTGATTTAATCAAGAGTATTTTTTCTTGTCAATGTTTTCAAGAGTCTGGACTCTAGATCCAATGTGTTTTTTTTCCAGTGTACCCGTAGAATAGTGTGGACCCAGCTTAATTTCACCATTGTTCTGAGTGTTTTATTGGGGTCACATTTTCAGTGTTTTTTGTAATTTTTATTTTTATAAGTTTATTGGTAAACTAAATATTTTAAAGTAGTAAACTCAAGGCATACGATCCGACTCCTAATTTGGTCTGAATGGTTGCTCTTTCACAGTCGCTTTTATATATTTCCTCGTGTCGCACAAACTCAGCTCAATAATAAAAAAGCAAAATATTTCTCGTGTCTGCCTCAAAATGGATAGAACTGTCAAAAGCCCGCGTATTTCATAGTTTCATCGAAAAACGACACCCGAAGTTTATCAATAAAATCAAACACAGCCAATTACACGGTAGATTTATATCTTGGCATGGAGACGGACACTGCAATTTTGCCGCGTAATGATAATACTCAGCGCTGCATATTTATAAATATGCAATTAAGTCGGCGGCGCACACTTCGGGGGTTCTATCATATCGGCAGTCCGTGGATGCCACGAAGTAGTTGGCCCGTCGTTTACGTCTTCTCGCTGGATGCGAAATCGAAGATTTCAGGTGCAACCCGACACGCATGCGCTAGATTCCCGATTAACACTATAATTTACTTGCAAAGCGTCTTTTTTATGAGATGAAGTAATCAGTGTTGATGTGTCTTGTCAGGCCTCACAGGCTGATTTTGAGTTGTTTCGGGGTATTTATTTTGTCTCCATCTTTTCGCAAATATTTTCTTTCGACGTCACGATGCTGGTTTCAGTGAGGCAATTTTAGTCCAATCAGCAGTTTTCAGAAAGCATGTATTTGAAGTAATAATAATTTGATAGAATCTCACGTCTTTTGCAGTCCATTGAATCTTGTAGTTCGAAAATACCTCGTCCCCTTTCTTTGAGAGTTTTTTCTTCTCGCTCTTTCTCGATAAAGCTTGACTCTTCCAATCACCCATCCTCTACTTATAAAATAATGATTCTACGCTTTCAATACGTCTTTTCTGTCGAAGTTAGAAGTTAGAAATGAAGCATGTTAAATCGGAAGGGCACAAAGTCACTTTTTACAATTTTCAGAGAACTGCAAAAATTTCAAAATTGTTGGCTTGCTGATTTTTTTTTGAGTTAAAGCCTCAATAACAGCTTTAGCCAAAGTGTGATTTAAACCAATAGGATCTTCCATTTTCCATTTGTTCTCTTTGTCTATAGCTTTGTCTATCAATGTAAAAAAAGCAGCCCGCCGAAGTCGATTCGTCGCGACTGAATTGTTTTTCTCTGTGATAAAGAGGATCAGCGCAAAAAGCCGCTTTTATAAAAAAAAATACTTGCGTTTGTTTGATTAGATGGATTTATGTGTTGCGGAAAATACTGTTGGACGCAAGCATACCGCAAGAGATCT
Organism: Bemisia tabaci; assembly: GCF_001854935.1. NCBI lineage: Eukaryota > Metazoa > Arthropoda > Insecta > Hemiptera > Aleyrodidae > Bemisia > Bemisia tabaci. The sequence continues at coordinate 2,581,476 of NW_017553907.1, forward strand.
GGGTAATGAAGACATACCACTCAATCACACCGAATAAAGACGCCTCTGAGTAATTAAACGCCAAGCGGGAGGGTCATAAAGTCTTGAGGAATTCGGGGAATGCTCCAGATAATGTCTTGCCTCCTTAGGCAGCTCGTTATTTATGACAGCGCCACTTCTTCGGTGAGCTTCTCGGACTAGGCTCAGATCTGCCAAATTTCGCGCGGAGAAATTCAAATTTCTCCTACAAAATTAATTTAAAGTCCCGATGAAATCGGAATCTCATCTCTCAAGGAAACTTTAAGTTCAAAGGAAAGTTCCGTTTAATTTTTTGAAAAATTCATGAAAACCATACTGTGACGATCTAAAGCCACACGTAGGAAACTTTTCTGCCAATAATTTCCTGGTCAGATTTCTATTTGAGACAACCGGAATTCCCGTCGTCCCGGTGAGATGCTTGTTATGACACACGGTGGATCAAGTCATTCAGAAAGGTCGGACATGACATTTTTTACTAAAACTGCAAATTTTGATGTTTATTTCGTCACAATTTAAAGTTTGAGGGGTGCTGAAAGAAAAAAAATTGACGATGAGCCGCTTTCAGCTTGGCTTTTATACAAGAAATACGACAGTCCCTTCAACCAAATACCACCATGTTCGAGGTAATTTTCAAACTTTTCTTTGAATTTTCTGTGAGGTGAAAACATATGGATTCCGAAAATGTTTCTAATTTTTGATTATACTGCTAAGAAAATCCATGGTAGTATGTTTCAATGTGGCAACACCACTGTTGAGCTTATATGTATATGGAGTTTATATCCATTGAAGCATTCCAGGTTACTGTAAGTGTTTTTTCACACACACCAGGACAGGACCGCAAGTGAAGCCAAGTAATGTCCAATTCTGTTTTGAATGACCAAACTTATAATTGTGCCATCAAGCGGCTAATATTTTAATTAGCTGTCCATTAATTAACCCATTAAATGAGCAGTAAAATAGACGTGCCGCTGTCTCATTTTGGGAACTCGAAACTCAGGATCTTGCCCCACTGACTCACTATCGCCCCAACAAATCAATTTAGTTCAAATATAGTGCCGGTGGAGGCGGAGGGGGGGAGGCCTAAGGGGACCCAATCTTGTCAGGCCAAGGTAAAATAAGTACCTGAGTGAGTGTCCTATCGTAAATTGAAAATGCTGGCTGTGTCAGAATATTTGACTGGAATAGGAATAGAAAGAGAGGAACATGAAAAAGAAAAAGAGCAAGAAGAAGGGATAAAATAATAGGTGAAAGAAGAAGAGAGGTGTTAGCATATTTTACTAAACCAGCGTTCGGAGGTAATTTATGAACCTTTGCTGCGCTGTGAGAATGGAGAATGTGCACCCAAAATTGTATTGCTTTATACCTGTTTGTGCTTAAACAGCTAATTTTGCAGTATTTTTTTATGATTTTTCTGTGACAGGAAATAGTATTGAGGATAGATTCAAAAGTAAAAAAATATACTGCCCAGTGACGTCATCTGGTTGCATTTCCCATTTAAACACATTTATTTGAGCAAATTAGGTTATCTTGATGCATCTCAGACAATAGTTGTTTAATTTATGAACCCACGTGTATCCTCGTGTTAAGTTCAATCAAATGTTTCCACTTCAACACGAATTTTACCAAACAGACTCATGCAAATTCTCAATTTACAGTACGGTAGTACAAGATGGTACAAAAAAAAAAAAAGAATGAAGAAGTAGAATGAAAATAATATGATCATCTAAATGAGGAGAAGGAGACAAATGGAAAATAAAGGAAACATGATAATTTCTCTGAGGTCAAATATTTAAATAAATTAAAAACTGCGTGAAATTCTGGCGTCCCACACAAGTGCGTTTTTGTGTCCGTCACGACGGGCCTGATTGTGGCAAAAGAGAGCTCTCGACGTCGCTTTACCTTGCCAAGGAAAAACATCGTATGAGCCTTCAGACGTTGCCAATCTTCCTTTGATAAAACGCGAATTTTCAGGAAAACGTGTGAATGTTTTCCGTCCTATTTTATGAGAATTGTTTTCCAATTATGATCTAAAGCATCTAAACAATTTATTGAAGAAGAAAAAATCCTAATTTTTCTCAAATATTGATATTTTAAAATGAAAAATTTGGCAACATGCGAATGTTCTTACGGCGTTCTTCCGTAGCACGTACGGCACAGGAGTGAGATGAAAAGCAAGACGCGGCTCGTAAAAGCAGCGAAAAATAATTTCAGACGGAACCGGTTAATTTTGCGGGCCAAGTTCAACGAGAGTGTTCGTGTCAACAAATAAAAACAAACCGTTGCGACACCACAGAGTTGAATGTTGACTTAAATATCTTGATTACCAATTATACCTATGCTTCACTGATAAAATGTAGAACTCACAATCAAAGCACAACGACGTCACTAGATTGAATCCCTCATTTCAAGAAAGGGTTAACTGTTTAAAAGAATTCTTCTTAGGAGACGGACATAAAACTTGTGCATGCAGGAAGAAACAGACTGTAGGAGAAAGGTTTCTGGTCTTAGGGTGATTCTTCGGCATTTTTTCGATTCGACTTGATAGTCGAATAAGCAACTAATAATTTCTCAATTTCAGGATATTTTTCGAAAATTTCCGAGCATCACATCGCGCTGTGATACACATGTCTGGTATGTGTACACAAATTCGTCGTTCCCCGAACGCATGAACGTAACTTCATTACAAGGTTGCAAAATTGACTCCAACGATTCAGTTTTTTATCAGAATGTACCTGTCCAATTTTTGTCATTTTTTTTTTTATTTTTGTCCCCGGAGTCAAATAACCGCACTTGAATAAAATGTGTGTCCGTCCGTACGGCTTCTCCTAAATCTGTGTACAGCCACATCTCAAAATATATTGGTTCAATCATTCAACATTTGCATGGATAACCATATCTATGGTCTCTTTATGCAGGTCAAGTGATTTTGGGGCACGCCAAAATTTAGGGGGGCTAGTTTTTTACTATGAAAGTTTTACCATGAAAGTTTTTTACTACCCTTTTCGAAGAAAACAAAAATATTTAACTTTTGAGCAATGTATTTTAAGGAAAGAAAATCTGTGAAGGATCTTGTTTCTTTCGTCCTGCTCCTAGGTTGCTTGGAAAAAGTATCGCGCCTAGTAGACGTAACCAGACGTATTGTTAACACAGTGAGACATCTAGCTCTAGCTGCTGGATTTCCAGGTGACGTGTAAGATTTCCCAAAGGTAACGCGCCATACTTTTGGAATATATTTTAAAGGTCAAAATAAGACTAATTTGTTTCATGAAAGTTTCTCTGAATTTTTTTTCTCTTTTTTTTTCTTTTTTTTTCGCTAGAGCCCGTACATGTCGTGGTTCTTTTTCCGATATTTACCCCTATATTTTTCAGAGTGTCAAATATTTGTGGATGTTGATTAGTTTGCCTAATTTTTAACATATTTTTCATTCAGTGTGGTTTCAAAGGTGTACACTTTCATTGGAAAACGGCGGGCAAGATCTTTACATTGAAAATGGGTGTAACTTTTTTAATGTAGCAATCTGGTTCTCAAGCGTAAACTATTGGAATCTTTAAAAATGAAAAATTCGCTTGAAAAGCCTTCCTAAATCCTTTTTTTCTGACATTTCACGATTTAAAAAAGAGTTGTAGAAAAATTTCAGACAAAATTGACAGTTTAACGGGCTTTAGTGCCCCCCAAAAAAAGATTGTTAGAGAAACGTTCATGGAAGGAAAGAGTCTGACTTTCACCAGGAATCTATAGGATTCACAGTATTTATACTGAAAAATGTATCATGAAAAAAAAAGTCTAAGTTTTTTATAAAGAATATTCAACGTGAAGGTAATGGACTTCATTTCGCCTTCAAATAAGGTGCTAGCAAAACTAGCTACGTGTTGATTATCGCCGGCTACGCGGGAAGACCTGTGCCGCAACGTCATGCTAATTCATTCGAATGCGCCTTCTGCAGTGAGAGGCAAAAAGGTTGTCTCCGGCGTCCGGTGCGTCGAATCGTTGAAGGAGTTTTATTTGCGTTTCTCAATGTAACTCAACCCAAATCCCTCGGATCTTAATTCGTCTCGAGATCTCTAGTCCATAAGATGAGTCCCTTAGGTGGAAAAAACAAACGAGTTTTTCCAAAATGTCGTCGCCTCTTTTTTGCAATTTTTTAGAATTACGTATTCGGGTGCGTCAAGAAAAATGAAAGTTTAAACAGTCCAGGTCCTTAGGAGGCGAACGGTGCCATTTGATAAAACAAACAAAATAATAACGATAGTAATTTCAAAATTCGAGTCCATTTCATCAGTTTTTACTGGCACCTAGGGCTAATACAATGATGAAATTGTGATTTTTCACTCTATACATCCATATTGTACCAAAAAACTGTTATGAACTGTAAACTGTGTTTACGTAAAAAAATGTCATATAACTAACAATTTGAAAGTTAACATTTTGCGTTAGAAAAATAAACCGTCAAAAATAAACTCGAAATTAAACCGAATAAAATTACCGCAGTACCTTTTTTTCTGGCGTTGACTGCCGCCTAGGAACAGTGACATTTCATACTTTCATTTTTTTTGACGCACCCTAATGATCCCACAATTGAAAAGGAATTTGGTCAGTAGATTGCTGTGGCAATTTCAAATTATATACGGAAGTACTATCCTACATTCCTCTACCTACAGTATTCGAACCACATTTGAAGTGTCCCTCCAACCCCCCCCCCCCCNTTTCTGACAGTGAACGTATATTTTACTTCTAGCAATATCTGCCAACTTACCGTCCCTTATTTTCGTGTTTTCTATCGTCTCAATCGACTCCCTGAGAGCTCTCCGGTTTCTTGATGCGAATGATGTCAACTAATGTAAACTGTAAAAAACGTGGGTACTTCCATCGTCAAAAATGGAATATCGGCTCGTCCTGATCTTTTAAAATCACGTGTATTTAAATGAGCAATATTGTTGTTCTCCGTCTGCTCTCCCCTGAATTTTAGTTAATTTTTCAAAGTTTTATTGATTTTATTAGCATTTCGCGCTCTGATCCTCTGAGTCTGAAATTTTCGCCGAATGATAGGTATTAATAGGTTTTCGATACATTTACCTTTGAAATACCTTCAATACCTTGCTGATGGACGTCTTCTTGACCCTTCGAATCGCGTGACCAATCAGGGAATGGACATTCATATCTCAACGGTCTTTAATACGGCGATCTCAGAATGTATTCGATGAAAGTCCTTTTTTCGATTTGTTGACCGCTTCTTTGCGCAAGACCGGAATGCAAGTACACAGGTAAAAATTTCCGTGTTCGATGTTATTTTGTGTTACTTTTTTGTGTGTCAGATTAACCCACAGCTCTTGGTTCTCAACATAATTTTGTGTCAAATCGACCCAAACCACAGGCTATTTGAGACATCGAATCATGAAGAAAGTGTCTATCCGAAGTAACGTACACTTGTTTTATTCTTTACACTAGGAGGCTGCGATTTGCGAGTGGCTAGCACATTAGATTGCCGCTGATGTGATCCAGGTTAGCTTCTGGCGGCTGGCGACTAATTTTTACGAGGTCGCAGATTTGTTACAGAAAGATTTGGTCGATTTGACGCAGGGAAGACTAACACACAAAAAATCAATCAACAGCTCGTGTTACTTCGTGTTTTACTTCCCATATAAACACACGAGTTTTGTTACTTTTTCTTACTGTGTAACCGCTTTTATTCTAGGTTACTTAGGTCTACCTTAAAAGCAATGAAGTAAAAGATCGAAGAAGATACACTGAGAAAAGAACTTTGGTCACACGAACCGAATGTGCGATGTTCAGTATCGACCGTACTGTTCGGCTCATGCGACCGCTCTCTCGGTTCTGGGAACCGTATCCTCGGTTCATGCAGCCGAACAGAACCAATGAAAAAGCTCGGTTGCATGAACCGAGAATACGGTTCCTAGAACCGAGAGTGCGGTCGCATGAACCGAACAATATGGTCGATGCACGGTTGAACGCCGTACACCCGGTTTACATGACCGAACTTTTTTTCTCTGTGTAAGTAGCTACATCAGCCTGCACTTTTACTTAGACTGCACGGCGGAAAACGGCAACGCTTTGCACTGGCGATGCCATGCCTTGACGCAGACGGCAACAAGATATTCTTGTCGAACGTCTCGTATCGCGGCTTCGTAGACAAGCTGATTAGCATAATAGCATAATATAGCATGATATACTCGTGATATTCAAATGACTCGACGCGCTCGTGTCTGCGATTGTTCGCACGCGCCGATCGGGGCGCGTGCTGAATGCGTGACTCTTTTTATTCCGATAATATCCTCTTGAATTTTGATGGTCCCCCCAGCGCATTCGACGTCTCTCTTATTGAGCACTTCATTCATACCATCTGAATCAAGTGAGATTTTATGAACACGAATTTGTATCCAACGGTATTCGTTGTAGACGTTCAACGTTTTCTAGGCTAGATTTTAAAAGGCTATTTCAATTGGCCACATTGAAACAGGGTGCGAATAATTGATTACCACCGTACATGTTTCTCGATCGAAATTGTATGTTGAGTTCGGTGGGCAAATTGAAATTTTTCAAAATGAACGCATAGTGTGAAATAACGTTATGCTCTCCTGCGGGTTGATTATTGAAATTGATAGACATGGCGATAGGCGCAGAAGACATAGGAAACATGAAGCGATCCTATACTGGTTGAAACAGGGGGTCACTAAACTGAGGGAGGAAATGATGGACTAATTAAAGGGTCTCTCGTGGGTTGCCATTAGTGTTCGTCCATTACTTACCACCCTTGATCTATTGCAACCACCCTGTTTCACCAATAGGACCGCTTTATTTTCAATTTGTCTTCCTTGTCAACCACTTTGTCTATCGATCTCAAGAATCAGCCCGCTGAGCTCATCTCTAAGTGTAGTTACGCCCTTTTGTTAGCCAAGCGACGAACTCGTCGTTTTTCATTCGAATGTATGCACTGAATACCTTCTATGCTGCAAAATATTTCTTCGCAAATACTTAGTATTTTCAGTAGAAAATTGTCGCTCACTTTTAATGAAACGTATAACTGATTTTTTCTCTGATCATACGCAAATATGCGCAAAATTTTAAATGAAAGTTCACAGTCTTATTTCTTCAACAAATTGGATTGTTTGAAGCGATTTTGCTATTATGAATAGTCGCACCTATCTTCATGTGCGAGACGATGAAAAGGACGAATTTAAATCAAAAGGGAAAATATCCATTCCTCCTGACACGAGCCCTGATACCCATTGGAATTCATGCATGACAGGGTTCATGTCGCAATGGATATAGTTCCTTTTGATATAAATCCGTCCAATTGAAACTTCTCTCTCACACCAAAAACTGAGTCGACTTAGCTTGACTTAAAGCGAGCACTATACTGATTTCAATGTATTTTACGAGGAAATATTATATTTTTTCGTGCCACCTTTTTTTTGAAAAGTTCTCTAGCCTTTAAAATCAAAGAAAGTGGAGCACGGTTTGAATTTATTGATTCTGATGTGGATTAGCAATTTCTAGATTACCTTTTTATCGGTTATTTTCGAAAGTTGTAGGTACGCTCAACTTGTTCTGCATATAATATTTTGAAGATATATGAAATTTTCAATATAAATTTCCGCTAACTTTTTTACAGCCGTCTCTTGTTGTGCAAAATGGGACACCTACAAGCTGGAATTTTTATATTATTCATTTTTTGTTATATTTTTCGTCATAATGTTCTAAAATAGAGATATTTTAACTGAAAAATGAAAGTCCATGAAAACTCTGGAAATTAAGTCGGATACTTAAAATAAATATATCGTCAATTTTTTTATAAATTTTACTTTTTTACAAGCTAACGCAGTTTTTTATTTTGTTACGGCTCGCTTGTGTGACAATTCAAGCACGCTTCATTTTGCAATTTGCATCTTCTCGTACTTCCATCTTGAGGCTGCAAATCTGACTGAAACAATTCAAGTTTTTTTGGAGAATGCTTGGGTGCAATTAGTGTCCAAAATAACCATTGTTTTTGTATGAGATTAGAAACAAATCAGTGAAATTTCTAGTTAGAAATGACCAAGATTCTCCTGGTAAGAATGCAGTTGGGGGGGGGGGGATTTGGCAACATTAAAATACAGTTACATGTTCTTTTGTAAGGCGCCAAGTGCTATTAGGTGATAAGTCTCCCCTTTTTGGGAGCCAGAGTTAGTACTTTTCAATTCCAAAATATATTATTGTTAAATAAAATGGAGAGACTTAAACGCACGAGTAGGAAAAGATGACGCACAGTCTTCTTTGGATTTATTTTTTAAAATTGATTTCATCATCAATAATTGTCCTTCGGAAGATTGGTATACTCTTTACTTTTTCGTTTTATCCATACAGTGATTTAAACGGTGCCAAATTATTATGGTCTTGTTTAAACAGAAATGTTAAATTGTGTTGTACATGTTTGCATGAGTTACCGAATTGCAAGAAAGTCACTCAATGACGTGCATATATCTCACGTATGTTTCCTGTAAGGTTTAAGTGGTGTGTGGCTTCATTTTTATTTTTTTAGTTTTTCGCTATTTCTTCCGTCAATGTATATTTTAAAAATTTTTAGATTTTTAGAGATTCAGCCCATCTCACACTCCAATTAAATTAACTATCATCAAGACTACATTTTGCAATTAAGAATAAAAATTTCCGTATCATTGTAAAGACAGAGAACGTACCGTAAGTTTTTTTACGCAGGTATGTGATTTTGTGGATAAGCTGGAAATAGTAGCTCTTAATTGCAAAGTATAGTCCATCTACAATGCAGTCGTCGGAAATCAGACCAGTCAAATTAACCTTGATCTAAAATGTATCCTCCAAAGACAAATTTCTGTTATTTTACCTAATTTTGCTTGGTTACCTATTCCCAGCTAAGTAGATTTTTAGAAGGAATTTAGACGAAGCAAGTTTGAATAAGAGTATAAAATATTTAATGGAAAAAAAAGAAGTTCATTTCACTGTAAATATATTGTCATCATGCGTTCTAATTGTTTCATCTTCGAAATGCGTAGCACTAGGCGAGATGAACTCGAAAACGAGTTTTGCTCTAATTACTGTTCGTCGTATTTTAGACTAGCTCATTCTACTCGAGTTTATATATTTTAAGAGAATTAATTATTTTTCCAAGATCAGTTTAAATCGATATTGCTGAATTATTTTGACGGTCATATCAATGAATAAAAATATAACAACGACAGGGATTCTTTTACTTTTAGAAACTATGAATCAGATGATAAGTCTGGAAAGTCAAAGTTTACATAAAAAAGAGGCAAACAAGTTTACTTATGAAGCCCTGGACATTGTTTGATAGTTTACGAGGACATTCCATGACCCAAGAGTGTGTGGAGTAAGACATCTTAATTTTTACGATGCGACTTAATCTTTATATTGAAATTCCGAGCAAATGAAATATTAGACATGCTAGATTTTTGTGTATGATGAATTAAAATGTACCCACTGTTCTAGGAAAGAAAATTATACATTTCTGGAGTTTTTGTGTTTTTTCCCAGAACAGTCCTCTTCGAAAAGAGTTTACCACACGAGACCTATTCAGTGATTATTCTGTGGAAATATTGTGTTTTAACGTAGACATCGTCAAAAAACAAAAAGTCCCAATAAAATGAGTATAAAGTACGTTTCATATGTGCGTATAAATTTTACGCTTCGACGTGAATTTCACTTCTTGATGAGCGCATTTCCCCTGCCATCAGCACGTTTGGATGCATCGATCATTACGTACAAGTAAAAGAGTAGGATCCCAAAAAGTTAATTGAGGAATCAGTGCGTCCTATGTTGATGACTTTCCTCGTGTAACTGAATGAATGAATGAATTAATTAATTAATTCATTTAAAGTTGCAAATGATAGGAGAGCCTGTTGTACCTACTGTGGACACATTTTCACCTTTTTACTTCTTCCTTGGTTATAACTTCATGCAGGAGGCCAGCCAAAGCAAGTGTAAAACATCTTTTAGGCAATAATTTTCCATTTTTGCAAACCTTGGAAAAGAAAATTGAACTTATTGTTTTCCTTTTTGAAAAAATTAATGATGCTCTGTTCGAAGTACAACACTACCTTGTAACTCGCACATACATATGTTGCACCGTGACTATTAGGTTACTATGTACACAAATGTTCAGTATAAGAACGTATCCAGTGCAAATGTATTTGTAGTATCGTGTCCGAGATACTAGACTCTATGCTCACCCTTGATACCCTTGCCAGAAATTTTGTTCAAGTAATGCCACCCTAAGCAATTGTTTCATCAAAATTGTTGAGGTCTCCTAACTTTCATTTGTGGAAAGGACTGAAGTCAGAAAACATTTAAAAAATTTGACTCTATTCGAAGCAAAATATACAATAAATTTGTTTGTACTAAGAGTATTAAATTCTTACAGCGATTGGAAAATCAATCGCCTCGACAATTTTACATAAATATAACATGATAATGAGATGAGCATGAAGGGGGGGAAGTTTATTTACAGTGGACGAGGGAGGGTGGTGTACAGGGAGGGGAATACAGGATCACATTCGTTGACCATCACCGGATGGTTCGGAGAACTCATCGAAACTCACATTAAAATAACGTGAAATTAAGAGATTTCTCCACCACTGGGATACCAAAGGAGTGGGGAAGGAAGACGCGAGGTGGGAATGAGGTAATGAGGTCAGCCGTGGACATGAGATGATGTTGGTGCGAAAGCTCTCAAGGATAAATCGAACCCCTTCGAGCTTTCTAAACCACGGCCTTGATGAGGTTTGAGCGAAGAAACTGAACAATCCGCGGTACAAACCCCTGAGTCTTGGAATCTATATAACTGCAGCACATGCCTGCATACCAAGTATCGTATACGTTGAAGGGGCTCGCAACCGGAGGTCGTTCAGATCTCCTGATGATGAATGATGAGGGCATGACTTAACCGTGGTAGGGGGCGGGGTAGGCGGGCGCTACTGGGGCGGGGTAGGCGGGGGCGGCGTANGGGCGTAGGGGGCGGGGGCGGCGCCTTCCTTGGAGACGACGGCTTCGAACCCGTGTCCGTTGTCGGCGTAGGTGACCACTCGCTTGGTTCCGTCGGCCTCGGCGACGGTGTAGACTCCGGAGACGTAGTCGCCGTCACGGGTCTCTTCCTGGCTCTTGACGTCGTAGGTGGAGGGGTCGTGGACGTTGTAGGCGAACTTGTAGGCGGGGTGGGCGTCGGGGTAGACGGGCTCGGGCACCTTGTAGGCGGGGGCGGCGTAGGCGGGTTTGTAGGCGGGGACGGGGGCGACGTACTGGCAGGTGGCCACTGCGAAGAGGGCTGCCAAAATGAAAAGCTGCAACACAAAAAACTATATATGAGATCAGAGTTGACATTTTACGAGAAAATTCCAACATAGGTGAAAAGCAAGCGTACAAAAATCTTATGTAAAGAATGAAGTTTTGAACGATAGGAAATGGTCAGCCGCAGTTAAAAGCCTTTCAGACTTCAGAAGTTTTCATGGCTTCGTGCCAATCGGAGATTCGATGTACACGGAAAAAAAAAACCTCGTGCGTGGGACCCGCAGTTTCGGTCATATATGGATCTCTGAAGTTTTCAGATTGAGCATTTGAACACTTTAGATCTAGCTGTTGAGGTTCGGATCACACATCTGAAGCTTCAGTTCTCACATCTGAAGTACTACAAGATGTGAGAACCGAAGTTTTTCGGATGTGAAAACCGAAGTACTTCAGATGTAAGAACTGAAGTTTCAGATGTGTGATCCAAACCTCAGCACCTGGACCTTAAGTGTTCGGATGCTCAATCCGAAAACTGCAGAGATCCATATGACCTAAACTGTGAGTCCCACGCACGAAGTTTTTTTCTCCGCGTCGATGGCTCTTTCAACAACTTTATGTTTATCATGAATAATGTCAATGAACATGACCGATATTTCAAGATGCCCCATGTAACCGCCTTTCAAGAGGCCATTCGTCTATTCCGGAGAGGGAAGAGTGTGTACAGTTTGCCTCATTCATCACCTTGGTGTTAGGGTTACCTTTTGATTAAAGTGATCCTTCTGCGATTGGTGTTTTTCTTTCAGTTTTCGAGTCAATGAAATTTTAAGAAATGCCCTAAAATTTATATTTATAGCCATACTGTTACCCATTAAGAGAGAACTGCACTGAAGTAGCATGGTCGACTGAGGTAGAAAAAACACACGTATCATATCAGGAGTTGTATCCTTTTTTCATCATTGTCAGGAAAAAGTACCTAAATATGATCGGTTCATATTACATTTTAATTTAGTAATATCAATCAAGATTTTAGATTGTTTCCAAAAAACATTGTATTGTTCACCCTCGGGAATTATTGAATTTAAAGGGAAATTTGAAATATTGAATTCGGATACACGGTTTTCACGTCAAGTAAAGGCTTGCAAGCGATCTTCTTCAACCTGTTTTTGCGAATCATGAAGAATAGTCTAAAATATTAAAATTATTCAAAAATAATTATTTTTCATCGATGGCCTATGAAATCTTCTATCAGAGATATGTAGAACAAGCCAAAGCATTTTGCACATTATCGTTCAGCCTATGCCTGCAAACTCGCATACTAAAATCCACTCATTGAGCATTTTGACAATGATTTCATAAGCAACCCTCTTATTGACCCCCCGCGTAATCTTTAAAAGCTGGTTTGATCCAGCGGTTGTAAGTGCGGCACGTTTCTGATTGCGTTTTTATACTTTTTAATCAAGAATCAATTACTGGTGCAGGGCCCGGTCAATTACCAACTCACACTGGTAAATGCACCGCGACGTTGGACATAAATCCAAGGAACATAATGGCTCCAACCATCGATGCCAGGCAGGGTTGCCAAATTTCAATGAATTGAAATTTTATGCGCAATATTTAATAAAATTTATTGAAAGGTATGAAAGAATACGTCCGTGCATTGAATATTTCGTCATAACTGGGGTGATTACTTTTAGTAAGTCGATTTCAACCCCAGAGGCTGAAAATCAATGGATGTTAGTAAAACACAATGTATTCCACATTTTCTATTTAATTTTTGTACAGTTTGCGGTAAACTAGCGCAGAAATCAATGGGGAACCCGGGTAACCCAAAAATCAATTTTTCCTTGCACAAAAACTGCCCTTTCGGATTAAGACTGCCATCCACAGGAAAAACGCCGCAATTTCCATCAAAACCTTGCATTTTTCTTCCACGTATGCTGCCCTATTACGAGTAAACCTGATCACTATGATGCTTTATTTTGTGAATTTGAACTCTCAATGGTATGCCATAGTTATTTCAGAATTAAGAAAGCACTGGAAAAAGAAGTCGCTTGAATCTAGAGTCCGGACTCTTTAAAGCATTGACAAGAAAAAATGCTCATGATTCAATCGGACTTTTTGCTTGAATCCAAAGGAGATCCGCCTAAATTAAGAGGCTGGGCTCTTCGATTCAAGGAAAAATCAGATTCAATCAAGAGTTTTATTCTTGTCAGTGTTATTAAGAGTCTGGACTCTAGATCTGAGGGACCTTTTTTTCCAGTGGGACAAACGTTCGTTAGTTTTTCGGTAATGAATCATTTTGTCAATTAACAGCTGACAAAATCTAGAATGGAGTTGCGGCGCTTTTGCCGAAGACGACAGAAGAACTCCACCGCACTCTCCCTTACAGCGGGTCAATTATTGAAATTGATAGACACAGCTATAGACAAAGAAGACGAAAGGGATTTGGAGGGATCCTATTGGTGGAAGCGGGTGGTTGCAACGGACAAAGGACGTGGGTGATAGACTAACTAACGGCAACCCACGAGAGGCCCGATACTCAGTCCATCATTTTCTCCCTCAGTCTATAAGAGCCACCCGTTTCCACCTATAGGATCGCTTCTTACTCTATGTCTTCTTTGTCTATCAATTTAAATAATCAGTCCGCTGGTACTCTACTGTACATCACGTGGGAGAAATATCCATGTTTGAATTTTTAGCAGCACCGTGTGGCAACCGTGTGAGCCTTTGCAGAGCAGGGTTCGGTGATCCGGAGGCGCAATCTAGATCACTCCGGCACCTGTTGAGTAACCGCATCCCGCAACATTGTAGCCTTTATTTGAGCCTCCCGTCGACAGATGGCGCACCGTTCCAAAAGCGCGCAACGCCGCCACGAACCCCATGTAAATCGGCGGTTTCTCGGGGGTTCAAGGCGGGGGACCTGCCCTGCGTCCCACCTGCGCTCCGAATCCATCCCGAGTCCGAAAGTGGGTCAATCGCCCGCGTTTGAGCCGTAGAAATGAAAAGTGGTTTTGTGTGATTAGTTGCGGGCGCGCTTGCCAGAATTCGCCTCGTCCGACGGCTTATCAGATGGGATCCAGCCTGATGAAACGGGTCGTAGGCCAATGCTGCTCTGCTATGGAAAAACAACGTACAAACTTTCGGACATTGCCAGATTCCCTGTGTTAAAATTCGTTTTTCTGGAAAACCTGTAAATATTTCTCGTTCAATTCTTCAGAGATTATCGTTTGCAATGGAGATGTTGCATGTGTGAGGAATTTGCGATTTGACTATTGATGTTTGGGTAAAAGTTCGCGAGGAACACGATTTTATCACTGGTTTTCTCTGAAATTAACTCCCAAGCTCAAAAAAAGCTCTCAAGTTGAGGCCAAAATGGAGGGGATATCCCACGCTATCCTGAGAGTCCACCGCTACATCGAAACAAACTCTCCATGCGAAGGTAGGGAGCAAATACATTGACAGGGCTGCCACTTTATTTGGGGACTCTAAAACTGAAAACACGGCAGCCCTGTCAATGTATTTGCTCTCTATCTTTGCATGGAGAGTTCGTCTTGATGTAGAGGTGGACTCTCAGGGTAGGGTGGGATATCCCCTCCATTTTGGCCTCAACTTGAGAGCTTTTTATGAGCTTGGGAGTTAATTTCAGAAAAAATCAGAGGGCACCATCGTGTATCTCGCGAACTTTTACATAAGATTTAACGGTCAAATCGCAAATTCCTCACTCATGCAACATCTCCATTTAAGCTAAAGTATCTGAAAATTTCAAGGAAAAATATTTATAACTTTCTTCAAAAGTAAATCTTTCATCAGGGGAAATTTGTAAACGCTTGAATGTTCATACGGCTCCTCTTTAGCTTGACAGTATATGGGTTAGTTGCAACGGTCGCATAATCACATTCTGATTTCAAGAAAATTTTCGCGTTGAATCGGATACGTAGGCGAATTTGATTCAGTAAATCCGTATTTTCTCGTCAACCAGCTCCTCGTTTTACTTTGGTCAACACGCGATATGAATTCACCCTATATCTCGTGAAATACGAGAGACTTAGTGAATCTGGTGGGCAGCGCAGTGATTGGTTCGTGCTGATGGATGGGTCTGTTGCGGTCGCCTCATTGATGGCACGGATGTCAGGGCACACTGCTTATTGAAATGGATAGACAAATCAAAAGTGAATTTAAGAGATCCGTAACGTAGCATCGGAAAAAAGAGACATTTTCCCATTGCCAAGACATCGATTAAAGGTCTCTGTGTTTGAGGAGCGACTGACTACGACCCTACGTGGCGGGGACAGTGTCAGAGCGATCCGTTGGCGTTGCGTCTGTCCGCGGATCCCACGCTCCAGCCCAAAGGCTAGTTCTGGCAAAGGCAAAGGCTGGAAACTGAGTCAGTATGCCACCGTCACTGTTTGGCCTTGATGGGCGAGGAGGGTGGGGGATGGTGGGACGCCCTCTCGACTAGCTTCAGACCAGACCGCGTCTCGCCTCGGCCGGCGCTTATGCAACGGCCCGCACCCGGCCCGGCCTGGCGCCCGCCAAACATAACTCACTGAAACCGTGCGAACCGCCCGAGAGAATAAGTGCTCGTCCAGAAAACGTCCCCGACACCGTTGTCAGATCGGCAGAGTGGCGAAATTTCATGAAATCTAAAATCATTAAATTTCTCTCAAAACATATCCGGAAATTTCAGATATTTATGGTGTAGAGAAAAAATCCAAAACTGAAAACAAAGTTACGGGCTATATAGACATACCGTTCGTTCCGGGCTCGGAGGCCTAAAGTTCCAGGTGCTGGAGCCGTAGCTTCGGATGCTCCGGGTGCTACTCCCGGAACTTTCGGCCTCTGAGCCCGGAACGCGGATGGTATGTCTATGTAGCCCGTAATCATATACGGCTTCCACGGCCGGAGTTTTTTGTTCAGTGAATTTGAGGATGAGGTAGTGAAGATCAAGGTTTCTTGCATTTAACGGCGGGTCGCATACGTAGCCCCTGAGAAATACGTTTTCAAAATATCATAAATTTCAAAAGTCTCCTAGGCATGTGAATTTTCTGGAAATATCTTACGGACATCTCTTGCGGTTCATGTCACCCCGTTATGGCAGAGAGTGGTATTGTTCTGTTCCATATATCAAGGCGGTACAGCCAAATCTCCCATTTTACTGATAAAAGCATTAATGTAAAATAGAAAAGCAGAGAAAATGGATCTGGCAGCGTCAGAGCAGATTTGATCTAACAAATCCATCGCTCTTCGTAAAATTGTCAATATAAACCCAAAAGACTCTTGGTATTTACTTGGATCGCTAAAAATCAACAAATTTCACTTTCACAAGTTCAAGAAAAGTCTTATTGAATAGGCGTTATGTCAAATAGCATGTTCTGCTAATCTTAGTCGAACCTAATTGCCGGCAACGAAAGAAAAGTGTCAACCAGTGTTTTTTACGTATGATATTTCATCGCCCTTCTGACGTAAAAGCGTAACTCAATTTCCACATGAGCCCTGTCTCACATGTAAATACACGCTTTCTGGGGCTCACGTCCGAATTGAGGTATGCTCCTATGTCAGAGGGGTGACGATTTTATCAACGCAGTAGTATAATTGTCTTGTCATGACAAAAGGACCAATATCATTAGGTATGAACTTTACCAATCAAGAGCTCATTGGATTTCCTATGCAGATATGTGATTTTACGGAAGAGTCAGGGATAGTGGTTCCTCATTGCAAAATGTAATCCATTTATGAAGTATAGTGGTTAACTCGCACCTTGGCCACCACCATCCCACCGCACGTAAAAAATTGCAACAGCGAGATCTTACGAATAAACTCGAGCTGCTCATGCTCTGTTCATAAATCATCATGGAATGATACCGGAGAGAGGGCAGAAAATGAATTGTCGCAATACGCCCTCAGGTTTGTCCTTGTGCAAAGCTCTCTTGAGTCTTGACCCTTCGGACCCTGCGCACTGGGCTAGGTGCGGCCCTGAATCCGAATGGAACTCAATTGTCCGTGCTGCGCGGGATTCGAATCTTCGCTTTATGAGTTCATTCACTGAATAATGGGTACTTATACAAGGTCTAAGCTGTGAAAAAATTTGCACGTTGTCTATTCAAAATTACACGTTGAAAACGATTCCCGCAACGGTATGTTTGGAAATCAACTTCTGAAAGAGGCATTGTCGGGTAATTTTTACACAGATCAAATGGAAGCGAGATTATACCAATGACGTTTTTATCTTTACCTTTTAACCAATCTTAAATGAAAACACTTAACCCAATAATCTAATCCTATATAATAGTAATCCTAGTGTTACAACCAACATTTTGGAAATGTTTCCTTCCATTAAGTTAAGAATCTAATACTCACACTTCATATTTTCTAGAAAGACGCTAGTAGCCCAAGTTGCTGAATGTCTCTAATAACAATAACTAACTAATTAATTTTCTTGTTCAATAGTCGATTTTTAAACTTCTCGTTGTGTAATTGGTTCTCTTCGTGATATTTTTAATTGAAAATATGCCGCACAGTGCTTTAATTGGACTCGGTTTTCCAATTGGTAACGAAAATATCTCTGGCTTAGTGTAGAAACAGCGTATGTGCCATTAATTTCCCTATGCAAATACGTGTTTTTACAGATTATCACTGGAAAAAAAGAATCTTAAATTTGCCGCCAAAAAGTATTTCTTCTTAAATCAAGAATTTTTCTGGTTAATATAAGCTACTTTTTTGCTTAACCCAAGCATTATTTTTCTTGAATCGAGAAAAAGTCAGCTTAAAGCGAGATAAAGTCAGCTTAAAGCAAGATGAAGAAAATTCTTGGCGGCGAATTCAAGAATTATCATGCTTGATCCAAGCTACTTTTTTTTCAGTGAGCCAGAAATGTTACTTCCTAATTTCAAAATGAACTCCAATGCATACCGTGTTTAGTGGTCCATCAATGCGAATTCAACCAGAAACAGCCTATCCGCATTATTTAACTTATTTTATCGTTTTATTTTGTTTTTAGAGAATCTACTATAGTAACACCTTGAAAATTTCTCCGAATTTTCCTCAAAGTATGAAAAATATGTTAGCAAAATTTCAAGGGTAAAGCTATATACTTGACTGGCATAACTTTGTTAATATATAGTTTATGTTTTTCAGTGTTTTGTTTTCTTGTAAATGAAGTAAACATAAGAAGATACCATAGGCAACGTCCGATTGTGGCAGCATATACTCGATGCGTCACCACGGTTATTATTTTAAGCTTGAAACGGAAGGAATGACGTCATCCACCGTAGTAGCACATACCATGTTATGCACTATACCTTGGTGGATGGCGTCAAAAACCCGACTTTTAAAAGGACGATATCTCGGTTAATATTCAACGTAGAAAGTTGCTGACAGATCTTATTTCAGCTATTCTACAAGAATCAAGCATCATAACACGATTCTGTTACCAGCACAACTGGCCCATTCCCGGTTAACATTATTGTTAAATTGGTTGTTGTGTTTTGTGAAGAAAATGAAACAAGATAGGATCGATATCAGAGAAAAGTAGAACATCTTATGAGTATTTTGGGTTAAAAATGTAAAGCCAAACACGTCAATGGCGGTCTCAAGTTTGCAGTTAGAAAAATGCAGTTTCGAGGAAAGCTATGTGCAATCCTAAACCCTCATATTTAGGGTGAACAATTTACAGATTATACATTGCCGGGTTACGCCCTTTTTTTTGCAAAAAATAATTAAAAATGTAAGAAGAATGGGCTAAGCTGCTCACAACTAATGAGTTAATGGAGTCAAAGAATGCTTTAGTGCATGTGTTCATGAGAGTTTCTTATAAAACCACCATTAGTCCAGTGGCGTGGCGTGCTTTGCGATATATCGATACCACTCAAACCTATGAAAAAAGATCGATTATCAGGGTGTTTGCAGCGAACACCCGAGTAATCGATTCTTTACCATTGTTTCAAATGGCGAGATATCCATAATCGATCATTCACGCCACGCCACTGCATTAGTCCTAGTTGGCATTTCTTGAATTGTAATGCTTCACTGGAACGGAATTATGTATTGTAAGGATATGGGGTTAGTGCTAAGGCAGTGATTGAAGGCAGAGTGTAAATAGAATCAAGAAAATCTTCGGACAATTTTCGAAACTTGCTCCGCGAAAGAGGAAATCCTATGAATTATTAAATCTGCTACACTGAGAAAAAACTATGGTCATAATTACCATATTAGTGGTGTTCAATATGCACTCTTAATCAGTAGTGGCCATAACCAATAATAGTGATATTTTTACTGGAGCAATCGTAATTTTACAAGTGTGAGGTAGTAAAATTACCATTCAATGGTAAAAATATCTCTATTATTGGTATTGGCAACTACTAATTATGAGTTCATATTGAACACCACTAATATGGTAATTATAACTATAATTTTTTTTGAGTGTACTGTTATCATGAGACCGGTTTATTTTTAAAATTTATTTACAATAAATCATTTCACGTAGAGTAAGCTGTTCAAAGTAGGATCTGTTTATTTGTCGAATCGCTAATCGATTTAAAAGCCCCTGGAATCAGTGATTGTAGCCGTTAAACGTAAGCGACTGCTATGCATTTCGAGGTGAAGGACCTAATTTATGACTACTGACCCCATAACTCTTTTATGATCTTGGTTTGCTCGTAATTGAACAAGGTAGTACGAAGGATAAAGGCTGCGTTTCGGATTGCCCCTGGCCTATTCCGACTGGCCCGTTGAGAAACAGTCACGTTTTTGGTCGTTTTTCAAAGCATTGATCCATAAGGACAAATAGCGATCTATATAGATCCGTCTCGATGTACAAGACGAAGTCCATCGGAAACGAATTGAAACAATTTCCATGTATAATGCGATTCTTATGGACCACTAAACGAGGTGCGGTTTTCAACATTCAGAAATATGTTTCTTACTCAAAATGTTACGTAGAGCACAATTAATTCGTAAACATTTTGAACAATGCTGGGCGCGAAAGGAACACTGCTCAGTCAAATACATTGTAGTGCGCGATTTGATCCAAGCTGACCATTGTTTTTCTTGTGAGTGGGGAATTTGAATTTTCCGTCACCATTGTAAACTAAAAACGATAATATTATAGTTAAAAGTTAATCTCAGTAGTTTTGATCGCAAAAATCGTGTTCTACGTGAAATTTCGGTCAGGATACATGTATGAAAATACTCGAATTTGCAACTTTTGTAGCGGTCTATGATCAACTTTTGTCGTTTGTTTCGTATATTCTGGAAACAATCTACACTGAAAGTCGTACTTACGGGCTAAATAGACTTACTGTCGGCGTTTCGGCCTCAGAGGCCGTAAATTCCGGGCCTAGCACTCGGAGCAATCGAAACTACGGCCCCAGCACCTGGAACCTTCGGCCTATGAGCCCGGAACGGACGGCATATCTATAAAGCCCGTAATTTTTCTCTCAGCGTGCGCACCTTACCTGCCGAACAATTAATTAAACCAGCAAACTAACACACAAACAAAGACTACCAATCGTTCCAAATGAATCGAATCCGATTGCTTGTTTACTCTCAGAAAGGAAAGACAAAAGTGTTATTTGTAATGCGTACCAATCATCAAAAAGAGCCTCGAATCGAGAGACTTAAACGAGCGTATAAGAAAGTAAGCAAGTCGGTTACCTGCGATTACTCTCAATGTAGTTTATTGGGGTGCGTCTGTATATGTTACCGAAAAATTCCTATTTTCTGGCAATCCTGGGTTCGCTCAGCAAACTCTAAGTATTCCTAGATAGACCTAGGTTTGCCGAGGTGGTCTTGTGG
Organism: Bemisia tabaci; assembly: GCF_001854935.1. NCBI lineage: Eukaryota > Metazoa > Arthropoda > Insecta > Hemiptera > Aleyrodidae > Bemisia > Bemisia tabaci. The sequence goes on from NW_017553907.1 coordinate 2,602,558, forward strand.
CAAATCTAGGTTTAGAAGCTAGGAGTTGGAAAGCAGATAAAAAGAGAATATTAAAAAGTGAAAAATTGAGACTTATATCCCTTTGTAATGCCTTCGGTTGAATGTGACTATAAATTTACCATTTTATGAGCATCACTGGTATCCAGACCGAGACATTTTGTCTTATTTACATGGCAGAGGAAGAAAATTTTTGAAAAAAAAAAGCACAGAAAATAGTGATTTGGGAATAGATAGCTGGAACATTTATCAACAGTGAAGACGCGAACCGCTACGGCAATTAATGCAAGTATTTGCGTTTTGGAAGTAAACAGTTCCTCGTCAGAAAGGCAAAAACTTTAATACCGCGTGAATAAAAGTTTCACAAACTTACGACCCCTCCCCTTTCTTTTAAATTGTAATGAAAAAGAAAGTTTGGTGATTTCAAAGTTATGGTATTGTGTCAAAGTATAGTTGCGGTTTTTCTCATGTCACCGCAAAAGAGTCTGTATAGCTTTACCATGGCTCGATATGCAACGGAAGTAAAAGTGAAGAGGTGATCATATCACGCGCGTTTCTTCGTTGTTAAGGAAGTTAACCCAGTCGTTTCAAATGAACGTCCGTGACTGTAGGACGGCACACAATTACACGCGAATCTTAGCATAACTCATGGACTCATTCAGAAAAAAGAAAAAATCAACATCGCTCCTTAACGTTTTCATAGAATTTTCATGCACAGAGAGGAAAAGTCCAGTCAGTTTTGAAAAATTGTCGTTGAGTATAGTCTTCTATTTAAAATTTAAAGTATGATGGGATGTATGCAACGTCGCAAACCGAGATGCGTGGTATGGTAGTTTCGCGATTCTTATATCAAATTGAAATCTTCTTGGTTACAGCGAATTTATTCTTGACTCATACGGAAATGTTGACGACTATTCATCGCACTTAGCAAAAAGGAACCAGCGCGAAGACAGCGTTTTCGGAATAGTGCAACTTCTCCTTTTCTTTTAAAATTATTTAACATATGTTAAGTATTAAAATTCATGATACAGGTATTTCCCTTTAAAATTAACAATTTTTTGGTGAAAAGACAAAACTATTAGTTCTGCTGGGAGATTTTGTAGCTAATTATGAAGAGGCAACATTTTGACAACACTGTAATCACGCTGGGTCCTTTTTGCCAAATGCTGTCCAATGCTAGTCACTTTTTACAGCGAATCCCACGTTTAATTTTGACCCAAATAGATGAACACTCATGAGAACCCCTCCTCCCCTCTTGACGCGGCTGTGTTTTTTTACGATTTGCCCTGGTACCCCAGGAAGGGGGAATATCCCCTGTGAACAATTAATTCCCCCATAAGGTTCTTTTCCGCGACGCGACTGCCCTTTTTTACGGTTTTCCCGGGTATTGAAAGGAAGGCTGAGGGGCATTTTTTTGCCCCTTTTTGAAAATCCTGGTGAAAGTAGAATGTCGGTGAGTGGTGAATGGTGAGTCTCGAGTGGTGAGTGGTGAAGGAAAATTCTTACCTTTGCCGCCATGATTCTGTGTGATGTAGAGGGTGAGTGGTCCGGACGGAGCGTGGAAGGTGAATGTGAGCCCGAACAATTATGACGTTGTATTTATACGGCGAAATGGCCGGGCCTTTGTCCCCGGGTCGGCCCCGTTGCCGCCCCGGCGCCCCGGGATTTCAGCGCAAAGGACGCCCCGACGCCTCCCCGCGCGGCGCCGCGACGCCGGGCATCTCAGTTACTATTCGTGATTTTGCCCGCGACCATTTAAATTATGCGTTCTTCGGCGCATGGGAGGATTGGGCGCATGGTTGCCAAATCGTGCCCGGACGCTTTCACACTTCTCCATAAGTATAAATGTCTGTGTTCGTGGTTACTTTGGGTTAATTTTTTTTTTTTTTGTCGAATGAACCAAAAGGACTCGGTTGATCGACACAACTTTTGGTTGAATCGACTAAAAACGTAGGTCACTCTCAGACATCTGGGGCTGAACTAATGTTTTCTAAGTTTCCCTCTTTGTGACTCATACGTTGGGACTTGTGGGTGACTATAGCACTGAGTTATCACCATTGCGTTCCACGTTCAATTACTCTCGCGCCTGATTTTTATGGAGGTCCCTCATTTTTACTTCAAAAATTTGGTCAATGTAATCCACATGAAGACCAGTCAAAAATGTTTAACCGTGCGTTGAGGTTACTTTGTGTGCTACTTCTCATTTTCACCCAAAATTTTTTTACTGTGATACGATGAAGCTTCAACATTTATCGCAGTTTTTTGCAATGGGACTCTAACGTGTGGAAAAAAATAATTTATACTTTTTCATGGTTAAATCCCTCAAAACAACGTCGAACATTATGAGGTGAAAAAGGTCTAAGATATCCACTTTTAAATACATAGTGCGTTGTGTGTTGACTTCTTTCCAGAGAAACCTAATTTCATTCCAAGGTTAACGGATTGTATGAAACATTTTGGACTTAATTCCTTGAACTCAATTTTTTACCACTTTAGAACATGTTTTGTATCTTACGAGTTCCAGAGGGGCGCCACCTTTAGGATGTCTCTTAATTCGGCAACGTTGCATTGTGATTAAATGCATTTCTACCGTGTGCAACGCTGCAGCATATTGAAATAGTACCAACACCGCCCACGTTCAAGACCCTGTTTGAATAGTGCTAAATTCGATTATTTACAATCCTTCACCGATCAGGATTAACTCATCGACCTCATCCATTCGCGTCGACATGATTTGCTAACGACCATATTCGCAGCATTTAGCCATTCTGAGGCCTTTGAGTTTCTCATGACTTCCTCGGAAAAAAAATGTTTTCTGAAATTTATGGAGCCGGTTGAATTTACACTGCAAACTGGTAATTTTTGTTTCTATTCTGTGGGTGTTATTCTGTATTCACCAGGGGCAAATATTTCTTTTCATTTTTTTATCCATGTTTCATCACATCTCTGTACTTCCCATCCATATCTTAAGAAAATCTTTTGTTCAGCCAAAAAAAGAAGTAAAAAACAAAGAATAAATGAAGGAAAGAAAAGCAATTCTGGTTTTTGATCTCCTGCATCTCCGACATTCAGTGCACCCTTTATGAACAACTTTTATCTACACTACAGCGTGGCATGGTGGATTAAACTAACTTTGTCTCAGAAGTGTTGTGTTTGGTTGATAGAGTTAAACAGTATTTAAATTGATGGCTTTAAAGCGGCCGATCTCGGAAAAATGAAAGGTTTCTACGATGGAGTCAATAGATGATGTTTAAAAGAGACCTTTTCGATTTTTCTACGCAATATTTGTGTTTGAACACCTTAGCACGTTGTACTGCATTACACTCAGCGACGCAACTAGATGTTGTAAAAAAATTAAAATTCCTTTCGAGAAGTTCTAAAAATGTGACGATTCTTCCTAATGTGCATTGAATTTATGAGCTGATTTATTTTTGGACTTGTTATTATTTTCGATAGAATGACCTAAAATGATGTTTCTTTACTGAAAACATCATTCTTTAATGTTCCTAACAGTGTGTCAGTGAAATATGCCTGATTTTGACAATTTATGAGCGAATTTAATTTTTAGACTTTCATGGAATGCCTCAAAAGTGTAATTAAAAAAAAAAAAAAAAAAAAAAAAAAAAAAAAAAAAAACCTCCGAGTTTTGGTGTTGAGTTTTTGGGTAATCTTTACGTAGATTATGGCGATCCTTTCACACAGGAGTTTACCGCCAAAAACAGTTTGTTTTCGATTTTTTGACGTGTCAGGTTTTAGCATCAACTGCTTCAATTGACTGTGATGTGGCCTTGATACAGTTTACTTTGTGTATTGCTGCATGCTATCGCTCACTCACCAATCAGCGGGCGTGATGTGAATGAATGACCCACAATAAATTGGGGATCTCATAAACATGTGATGAGTGAAAGGTTTAAGGCGGAGGGGGGTACATGTTCAAAAATAATGATTAGCATCTCTGGACCAAAAGCTGCCGAGTTTATATTCATTTGTGCTGCACCGTGAAAAGTTGCTCGTTGTTGCCAAATTTGACAGGTTAAAAATGAGTTCACGCTCATTGATTTAGATCGTTTTGTCAGATCAGCTCCAGATGAGTTCATCTTACTGATGACATCTGTGGTGTCCTGTTCTATGAAATATCGGTTTTATAAGCCAGTTGCAGTATTGCTCAGCAACGTCCGAAATTATTTCATGTTTATATGAATCGTAATTATGGGTGTGCAATATTTCCTGGACGTGGAAATTTCTTTTCTCGGTACGTTTCGTGTACCTCACCGTGACTCAGATCCACCCTCAAACCAATGAAAGTGAAGAAAGGGTTTGGTTACGAGAAAAAAAGCTCTATTAGATACACTAAGCGTTTTGAGAAAAATGGAAGACTGTTGCTTACGGTCCCTCTGAAAGGAAAGCCATCACTTCGAGAAACCAGAAATAGACCAAATAGATTCAGCAAAGGGGTGAGCGGCTATGGGCAAGTATAATGAAAATTGTGCCCGACCTTTTCGTAAACGCAATGACTCGTAAATTTACAGGGTAACTTAGGCCTATCTTGAAGCTTTCAGTTTTTTAGGGGGTGGAGGGGGGTAGGGAGAGGGGGGGTTATAAATAAGTAGTAACAAGTTAGAAGATTCGATACAAGTATTAAAGTTGTGCAGCCTGTTCCTTAATAAATGACCCTTTTAAACGAGCAGGTCTTTCCATCTTTTCATGGTTGTATCCAACCGTGGGAATTATTATCAACCCAAAATAACTGAAGACTGAAAACATGGTTATCAGCGGTTTTCGCATGACACAATTCAATTATATTTTCCATAGCTGAAATTATTGCGGAGGTCATATTCTCCTACGGGCTGATTGTTAAAATTGATGGACAAAGCTGTAGACGAAGAAGACATCGGGAGTATGGAGCTATCCTTTTGGTTTAAATGGATGGTTCTTACAGACTAGAAGTAAATGGTGGACTAACTATAGGGTCTCTCGTGGGTTGCCGTTAGTCAGTCTAATATATACCTGATACCTCATTAGCCCATTTCAATGTCCTCAGCACAATCGCTCCATTTTCCTATTTTCTCATTTGCCTAACGCTTTGATCGACAGATGAGACGTTAATTGTTAGACAATCAGTTCCAATAATCAACCCGATGGCGAGTCTGATAAATCAGCAGAAACATTAACGTCTTTAATCGGGAGAAAAAGGGGTAGTATTACAGTGCCGATGGCGTTGTGTCCCAATGGATTTCTGGTCATGGCTCTTTACGAAGTAAAACTTCACTAAGTTACTAAATAGGTTAGGTGAATTGTTTTACTCGAAAAAAACTTTGTCCATCAATTTCAACATTCAGCCCGCTGGAAATTTTGTACATTGGACTCAAAATCGTATATTTTCACCCTAATCGTTTCTGAGAAATCGTTGACCTGGGGCACTAGTCAATTTATTGTTATTTTTGGATTGCACGACGTGGCAGATGTGTGAAGTTAATTCTTTTTCGCCGGGATTTTGGGAGCGGGTTGAGCAAGCAGACCTGGAGTAGGGCTAAGCGCCGCTGGCGGATCGGTGGCGGGTTTGGGCTGCACATTGTGAGAGATGGGAGTGACCATCATTATTCTATCGGATCTTATATAATATCCGTGGCAGTTCTCACATTTACTGAGACGGCATGTCTAGGCGCAATACGCGTCATTGCGCGCACAGTGGCGTACAGATTTCAACACGCTCGTATATTCAACGATCTTTGAATTTGCACTGCACAGAAAAAAATGGATGGTGCTGGCGACAGAACCTTTTGTTCATACGGCTCCCACAGTTTCTTTGTTACACTTACAGAACTTTCTGTCGTGGGAACAGAGTACTCTGTTCCCACGACAGAAGTTCTGTTCTCACAACAGAAAAGTTCTGTAAGTATAACAAAGAAACTGTGGGAGCCGTATGAACAAAAGGTTCTGTCGTCAGCACCATCCATTTTTTTCTGTGTGAGAATAATGTGCCACTGAAATAAGCCGTGACAGGAATTATTCTCGTTGAATGAACCGGAAATCAATTTAAAGCTCTCTTACTTCTTTTATTTTAGCGCATTTATATAGGCCCTACACAGAAAAAAATAGATGATGCTGACGACAGAGCCTTCTGTTCACCGGGCTCGTGCTGTTTCTTTGTTACACCTACAAAATTTTTCTGTTGTGAGAACAGAACTTCGGTCGTGGGAATAGAGTACTCTGTCCTCATAACGGAAGCTTCTGTGACCGTTACAAAAGAAGTGCAGGAGCACTGTGAACAGAAGTATTTTTTTCAGTGTAGGCCTAAGAAAGAGGTTGTCCCATCTCTCATCAAGTTTAGACCCCTATTGAAAATAATCCATACTTTCAGGGATGATTCACTAGGGTGGCCCAATTATTATCTTGTTTCACATTCTAATCTTGACCCATTTAATAAAAAGAATTAGGTGCCAGATTTCAATCAAATCGGATAGCACTAACTAACCTTTGTCTGTGGTTAGGTGGTTCTCAACTAATTTTTAGCTTGAAAAATATTCTTTTCGAACGAAAATGATTTCAGAAAACTGCAGGCTAGGTTACGCAGGAAAAATTAGAAATGTTCTGCTTCAGCAGAAAAAAACAAGTAAGCTTTATCGTACACCCACTAAAGAAGATTACCCTTATTTTTACCGTAATTTTCTCCTATTTCATTCTCAAATAAACTTTCGTTCCAGCAAAAAAACATATGACAAAAGTGTATCACTTTCATGGATCCTTTTTTTGAAGTGTCCAAACCCCGTGTAGGGCTCACATTTTCTCAACTCTTTTGTTCTTCAAGGATGATCGTGTGCCGAACCCGTTCAGTACCCTCAACATGAACCCTTGGTGCTCAAATTGGTGCGTGTACGTGATATATTGATGGCCCAGGTGCAAAACTACACATCTCCGTTTACGACGCTGCAGATTTCCTGTAATACTTTATTCTTTCTTTGGAAAACTGGAAAAAGAAACACATTGGATCTAGAGTCCAGACTCCTAAAAACATCGACAAGAAAAAATACTCTTGATTCAATCAGATTTAAGCCTAAATCAAGAACCAAGCCTCTTAATTTGAGCGGATTTCCTTTTGATTTAAGCTTAAATCTGATTGAATCAAGAATTCTTTCTCTTGTCAATGTTTTCAAGAGTCTGGACTCTAGATCCAATGTGTTTTTTTTCCCAGTGAAAAGTAGTAACTTCTCGAAAACTTCCTTGATTTTTCCTCTCTGTTGGAGGAATATTCTGCATAAATTTCAAGCTTTAATATTCAAGATTTTCAAACGCCGCAAAGGAAATACGTGGTTTCGCTTTTTGGCCATCGATATTCACCGTTTTGTCCCGAATAATTCCAGCTTTGCCCACTGTGTTGAGGGGTTGCTTTCTCAGCACACAGCGACGCGTGTATGTGAGATCCAGACCGTCGTGATTCATGCTTTCCATTCCGTCCCAACTTTAAGCTACGGCTCCACAAGCAGCGTGCGACGCGAAACTGGCCGCGCGACAGGTTGCACTGATGCTAAACCTGTCCTTTGAAAAAGACGCTGGCGTCGCGAAAGGCCCATTCGGTAGCAAAAGCCAGGTTCAAAATCATTGCATCTGGTAGCACGGCTCTGCAGCGCGATAAGCTTTGCGTCGCAAACTGCCTGGGGAATTGTAACTTTAGCTGCAGAGTTGCTAAATGGTGATGGGATTTTTTTGCAGTAAACGCAGATTCTTTAAAGGATTAAGGTAACTTGTTGTGATCGAGCTGTAATGCTTAATTATTGTATACCCTTTCAAAAGGTGCATCGTGTGCGCTGTGCTGCCGTGCTAAGGAAGAACGCCGTATGAACATCCGATAGTTGCCAAATTTCCTTCAAATAAATTTTTATTTTCCAGAAAAGTTATGAATATTTTTCCTTGAAATTTTCAGGAGCTGTAAGTGATATTGTGAAAAAAATAATCTGAAAAATTAGAAGAAAAATATTCAAAATTTTACCATGAAATCCGTGTTTTATCGAAGGAAATATGGCAACGCGTGGTGGTTCATACGGCGTTTTTCCTTAGCACGGCAGTATAGCACCCACACTGCCGTGCTAAGGAAGAACGTCGTATGAACATTCGAGAGTTGCCAAATTGCCTCGGATAATACACGTATTTTTGAAGTAAATTATGCATGTTTTGCCTTGAAATTTTCAGACGTTTTAGATGAAATTGCGAACAAAATTGAAGTAAAATATCTACGATTTTTCTGGTAAATTAGGTTTTTTATTGAAGGAAATATGGCAGCGTCTGAAGGCTCATACGGCGTTCTACCTTAACACGGCAGTATGGTGTGGTGATCAGGCAAGTTCATGATCAATCAGGAGCGATGAAGCGCTGAGATGTGACTTCGTTGAAGTGACCGCGCTGGTCGCACTTAGTAATTAATTTTGCAACTGAAGAAGCAGCATTTTTTCACCTCGAAGTGGTATAGGGGTTTGAGTCATTCGCTGCGTTGCGCTGAGGGTCATGGTCATATTTTCGTCTATGAGATCGTGCACTCCTTTGCAATTGTAAGGCATAATCAGAGGGGAAAATCGCAAGGGTTGTTTTTCTTCATCTTCCTCACAAAACATGCAGAAACAATACGGTGTACATTGGGAGAATGTTTTTCAAGGGGGTTTTCAAATGTGTCGTACAGCGTACACGCCAAGAATCAGCAAGCCGATCCCTGATTTTTGACGACTGAATTGCCAAAATCTAATTTTGCTAATTAGTATCTTTTCTTTTTGTTTCAGGTAATATTTTTGGCAGTCATTTTTCTGAATAATTTCCCGGACCTTAGAGGTAAATATCATCATCCTTCCTGTAGCACGTATTGGTACTTTCCCCGCTTACATAAATCAAAATTTCTTCGAAATGACATCCTGCCAACCAGATTGAAGTAAAGCAATGATCAGTTCCAGTCGCCAAAAGTCTTTCTGTGAAATTTAATTAAAAAAAAGTGACTACACGAAACTCAGATCGCTTGAGGTGCGAAGCGCTTCGCGGGGTTAGACCGCGAAGCGGTTAGGGGCGGGGTGTCTAGCGGCCGGGGAAACTGCGAAATGTCAAGGGTATCAGGGAATCCGCAAAAATGCGGCGTGTCAGGGAATTTCATTTGGCAAGCGATTTTCGTGTCCGGGAAACTTTAGGGAAATCGAAAAACATGAATTTTTCGGAACATTTTTCGCGAATTTTACTCTCATGAAGGATTCTACTAAAATTCCCACCGGAATTTCTGTATTGTCTTTTAAGTTTTAAAATGAGGTAAAAATATTTTCATAGGTTTAGGCCATATATTTTGTTGTATCAATCACATAATATTCCTAAAGCATGAAAAAATTCGTACTTACATGTAGTTAGTTCAACCGTGTCGAAAATTTAGGAACTTTTTTTTTTATCAGGGAAATTTCAGGGAATTAGTTTTTCCGCCTGTCAGGGAATTTTACATTTTTTCCGGGTTTTTTGGTCGGTTTTGTTCGGGAAATGTCAAGGAATATTTTTCTTTGAAAATTGCTAGACACCCTGAGGGGGTTTACCTTCTTGTAAAAATATGAATCTGCCTCTATCTAAAATTTTCGAGAAATATCTCTTTAAGTCTACGTTAATCGAAATTTAAACTATACGGGGTCTCCCAAGCACTGGAAAAAAAAACTCATTGAATCTAGAGTCCAGACTCTTAAAAATACCGAAAAGAAAAAATACTCTTGATTCAATCGGATTTTTGCTTAAATCAAGAACCAAGCCTCTTAATTTAAGCGGATTTCGTTTTGATGATTCAAGCAAAAATCCGATTGAATCAAGGGTATTTTTTTTGTCAATGTTTTCAAGAGTCTGGACTCTAGATCCAATGTGTTTTTTTCCAGTGAGGGAAATAGTTATTTTAGAAACAACCATGAACGCCGCTGTTAAGGCTGACGGAGTCGGGCCCAAGCGACCGGGAATAAAACCGGCAGGACTGGGTTGTTGCTCCCGTTGTATTCCCTAATGCGTCCGAGTGTTGGAGTTGGATGTCCCACGTGGTCGGCTATCGGGGATCGACATTTGGCGGGCATTTGCCAAGACACGTCTCTGCTCCCGAGTCCCGCCAACATGCACAATACCAGCTGCACTTAACACGTCAAGTCCCTGTCAAACCGCGAATTTCGTCATAAACGGCTTGTCTCCGAGCCTGCCCAAAGGTGTGAGGTTAGAGCTCCTTCGCCAGCTACGAACGAGTCGGAGAAAGAGCATTACTCCAAATGCGAAAAATGCCTATCTCAAAGCTACCGTGCCAAGGAAAAACGCCGTATAAGCCTTTACATGCTGCCAATTTTTCTTCGACTGGACACGAATTTTCAGGAAAACTTGTGAATATTTTCCGTCTAATTTCTCGGAGAACTTTCCTCCCGATGTTATGTAAAGCATCTGACAATTTTAAGAAGTTTTCCTTATTTTTCTCAAAAATCACTACCTTAAAACGGGATATTTGGCAGCCTGCGAATGCTGATATTGCGTTCTTTCGTAGCACAGTAGAATGAGCCACTAGACCAGGTGCGCGAATTCGAGTATTATAATAAATATTCTATCATCAAAATTTTACGTAGAGCACTAATTTTTGTGCAATGAAAAATTAGAAGTAAGTTCCAACTAACTTTTTAAAGTTTTTTGGTGCATCAATTCGAACTTCCCGCTCATCAAGAACGATCACTCAAAATGATCTACTTGAGTTAAATAGCTGATTAAACATAGCACCTAATGCACCACTACAAATAAGACGAACGGGAACAAACACAATGTGGGATTAGAGGATGGGAAAGGGCGCGGTTTGATAACGGCGCAGAGATACAACTATTCGTACTTGATGGATGTCCGTGTTGCATACCTGCAAAATTGAAGGCGCCCTGACGCGAGGCGTAAACTTTCTATGCTTCGTTTTATGTTGCTGATGATGTGTCACTCAGATTTGGGAGAAAATTGAAGAAACGAGACCCGAATACGTTTCTGTTACTTTTTGCTGTGTTCTCACGATGCCCCTGAAACACCATTACGAATGAAACAAATGGAAACGAACACAATGTGCAAATTAAGCAAGGGAAAAGGCGTGCATTGATGACGGCGTAGAGATACAACTATTCGTACTTGATGGATGTCCGTGTTGCATATCTGTAAAATTGAAGGCGCGATGACACAAGGCGTGAAGTCTCAATTCTCCGCTTTATGTTGCCAATGGGGTGTCACTCAGATTTGGGAGAACGGTTTAAAAAAAAACGAGGCCCTAAAAGTCTCTCCTATCTTTAATGGTGTTGGCACTTTTTTTTCATTTTTCTTTTTCAATTCGATGTCTAATTTTTCTTTTAAAAATTAAGGTACATTTGAAGACTTAGATCTACAAATCGTATGTACCGGCCCATACAACCCGCGGGGCGGCACATGTTTTTCGTTAACCCTCGTTCAATTGGACTCAGCTCGAGCATTTAATGGATAAAAAATGTAAGACATGAGCGAAGAGTTATAGCGTCGTAATTTGAGTCTCGCATTTTTCGACCTTACCCATTGATTATTAAACTTAGAACATAGTACTGGCTTTGAACAAAACATCGGAGACCCATGCATACATATATTTTTTTACCAGAAATGTTAGAAAGAATACGGAGAAAATTCGTGGAGAAACTTATTTATGACTTCCAGTTTACTCTCCGGTAAAAATACATAGTTTGCACAATCTTAGCAGCATTGGAAAGAGTATACCATGCCGTGGTTCTTTGAGAGAACTACTCAGTTGCTGAAATCCAATTAAGATTTCATTTCCATCAGTGTAGTGGACGATTCTGAAGTAAATAATTCAGTTGGCAATGCTGTGCGGGGTTAGGACAAAATTTATCGGTGACAGCTCATCCTATGTAACAACATTGTCTGTTGACCGTCTACTTTGTAAGACGACTGCATGAGCAATAGCGTGATTGGTGTTGTTGAGCGTATTCACCGCCGTTTTGTGATAGTCGGACTTCTGCATTCGGTTCTCGTAGGAGACTGAGTCATGATATACCCGCGAAATTCGGGCATCCGCCAGTTAAATCGTTTAATTGAGATTAATGATTACTTAATAAGATTATTTTCGGATACAGAAACCGAACGTTATATGAAACCATCACCATGAGCTTCTCTAAACCCCTTTTGCATTTTTCTTCACAGTTCGTTCTACCGTTCCACAAGGTTGATTTTCTTGATTTTTGTAGGTATCGACAATACTGATAGTCTGTAGACGAGCCCACTCTATTCATATTTTGGAAACGTTACCCAAGTTTTTATATTTTATCTGATGAAGTTGTGAACAAGCTATTTAAACAATGTAATTGCTCATTTTTGTCACAGTGCGTTCTGAAGATCTGCAGTGCCGTTTTTCATGATTTTTGCGGTCCGCTCTACTTTGATTAACCCATGGGGATCCGCGAAGTAGACCTTAGAATGTGCGAAGCGCTTTTTCGGGGTTGGATCGCGTTCCCCCCAGTATTTTATATGAAAAGCAAAGCCTGTCCATCAAACGTCTCCTTACGGTCTTTTCATTTTCTCTATAGTGAACCTCTAGATAAGGTATGAATTAAAGCAGAACGTTACGTGTTTTATCTTTAAAATTCGACAAGGAAAACGAATTGCACCGTGGAAAGTCTGAAAATCAACTTATAAACAAGATATGAGTGTTCTTTTTAAAAATTGGTTTAATGGGAAAAATACAAATGACGTCATTTGTATAATCTAACTTCCAGTTGATCTACGTTTAAAAGACTTAATATCTCAATCCGGAGTTGATCTCCTAACTTCCCCTTGTGCATGTGAATTGTTTGCTATGTGAGATTTTGAAACGAAAACATGTGACGTTTTCTTTTACCTCAGAAATGTCTAGCGGCCCATTGCTCATCGGATCTTTGAACCCTCTTTCTAGTATGAATACCACAAGGAATGGCAATGGCAAAGGAGGAACGGCAATGGCAAAGGCAATTTGTTTAATTCACCGAAAATTTGCATAGGCGTTGTGGTGATTTGTAGACAAGGTTGCAACAGCGCTTGAAGCACGAAAGAATGAATTTAAGTGTGTAAGTAGGTTTACCCTAGGAGCTTTGATCTAATAGGCTATTACTTGTAGGTTAACTGCCGATTCTGCAAGGCGCAGTGTATGAGTGATCGTTCGATATTGTTTAGATTACGGCGCAAAGGCACGGCAAGAGTGGAAGGAGTGTGTGTCGGCCGGAATCCAACCAGGATTATCCATTATTCACGGCTCTAATTCGCGTGCCCTGCTCCTGTTCTTCGATCAATTACTTCTTACCGTCATTAGTAGTAACACTTAACCGCAGCTGCCTAATATTCTTCATTTTTTCTCATTTTTTTCAATTTTTAATTCTTCAACCCGCCCTCTAAAGCCCGCTTCGTGGGCCCCAGATGATCTGAATAAAGCGGGCATTATCCCGAAAAAATCATTAAATCAGTGCGGTAGATCTGTAGAAGTCATTGTGACATCACGTAGTGATGATTGATGAGCTACTTGTTAAATATATAATATTTATGCGTAATTACGCCAGGCGAGTTTTTTCAAATTAGTGTAAAGGATTAATTGCTAAAGCGTTTGCTCGACTTACTGGTCATAAAAAGCGTCATAAAAAGCGTCATGAGCGTTGACTTCCGAAAGTAATTTTTACATTCCATCGTAAGGAAGATAGTATTGCAGCGAGCTGCTTATTGAAATCATAGATTATACGATAGGCAAAAAAAATAAATAAAGGGAAAATGGAGCGATCGTGTCGGTGGAGACGGGTCGGGTGGTTGCAATGGATAAAGAAGATACGTAATAAACTATCTAACAGCAACCTATGACAGAACCTAAACTTGGTCTGTTATTTTCCCCCTAGTCCATTAGAACCACTCGTTTCAACCAACAGGGGGCTGATTGTTGAAATTGATAGACGAAGCGATAGACAAAGAAGAGGTAGGGGTATGGGGCGATCATACTAGTTGAAGTGGTTGGTTCTTATAAATAAAGGGATAAAATGAAAAACTATCTTTGGGGTTACTCATGGGTTGTTAGTCTGTAACTCGCTTCCACCAATACGATCCCTCCCTATCCCTTTCCCCTTCTTCGTCTGTAGCTTTGTCTATCAACTTCAACGATCAGCCCACAAGTTAGCTCCAAAATCCCCTTGCCATCTTTGCCTATTGCTTTGTCTATCGTCAATTTCAATAATCAGCCAATAATCTTGTTGCGGGCGGGCAGCGAGGACTTGACCAATGACCACGCAGTTTCGCGTCGCCGGGAGTCAAGGTCCCGAGGGCAGGGCTCCTGGGAACCGCGACGCCGAGCGAAGAACGGGACTTGGCACGGCGTCGCGGCGTCGATGCAGCTGGTCAGCAGCGTCGCGACGCCGGATTATAAGTGCAGAGGTGAGGGTGAGGGACTGCGGATCCTCAAGGTCGCCCGGGCGCTCTCGGTTATGACTCGGCTAATCAATTAAAAGTGCATTGTGCGCATGCCCGTGAGCCGATCATTATGCCGCCGCAACGTTATGCAAATCCCGCGTTTGTCTTTTCAGCTTTAAACGATCATCGCCCTCCCCCTCCCCCGCCTCGGNCCCCCCCCCCGCCCGGGTGACCTAATTGCTTGATCGAACTCGTCCATTGATTCCGCGGCTTGATATTTCATTAGCCGCCGCTCTTTATCTCTTTATCTCTTCATCTCGACGGCGCGGCAGTACGTGCCGTCCCCGTCGCGTCGCGACACCCTCCCCGGGTAGGCTCGCCATGACATTACGGCTCCTGGAAATTAAAGGCGCAGAAAGAAGGGGGTATAGACATCCATTCGCGACGTAGCGTTCGAGTTGAATTTTCTCTCGTCAATGCATGCAGATGGAACGCATCGTCGTTTTTCGCACGAATGAAGGATCGTAACTTCATCCCAGCAAGGTTTCAAAATTGGCAAAAAATTTCTAATTTCTCTCTGACTTTTGCATGAAATTAGAAGAAAAATTGTTATCATTTACCGTCAAAAATTCCCAGGATTGTCCCAGTAAAAGTGTTATTTGTGCTGTGAAATTTGGCAACATTGAAATGAAGTTACGTTCTTTTGTGAAGAAAACACTGGAAAAAAAAAACACATTGGATCTAGAGTCCAGACTCTTAAAAACATCGACAAGAAAAAATACTCTTGATTCAATCGGATTTTTGGTTAAATCAAGAAATAAGCCTCTTAATTTGAGCGGATTACCTTTTGATTTAAGCAAAAATCTGATTGAATCAAGAGCATTTTTCTTGTCGATGTTTTCAAGAGTCTGGGCTCTAGATCCAATGTGTTTTTTTTTTTCCAGTGTGTGAGCTTTTACAATTTTTCGAAAAATAACAATTCTAAACTTCCTTCAATATTTCCCCCTTTGTTTTGCCAGCCTACCCAGAGCAGCTTTTCAATTTGATTTTTTCCACCGCATGCGCTATTATTTCGACTTAAAGTGTCGTTTCTTGTCGACAAAATTTGGTTTGTGTAAAATAAAACCGTGCGAATTCAACTCAACATCAGTTCTTTTAGTTTTAAAAGCGTCTTTTTACTATCGTTAAGTTTGAGTTAAAAAAGTAATAGCAAAACGACGTTTCTTAAACCTAAAAAAAAAACTGACTTCAAATAAATTTCCCACGAATTCTAAACAAAAAAAAAAAAAATCGGAACTAAAAAAAGATCCCGAAGATTCGGAACTATAAAATACCAAATTTTGTCGACAAGAAACGATACTTTAAGCCAAAATAATATCTCAAGATATTTTTTTTCAGTGGTTCTTCAATAATGATTTTATTATCGAACGTTACTTCGTATATTTAATGAAATTAATTTAGTATTTAAATCATGTATACTGATACAAGACACATACGCTTCAATACAATTTCCTAAAAAAAGGGGGGGGGGAATTAAATTGTCTCTTAGTATGCTGGGGTGTGAGGATGATCTCGGCTCAAGACCTGATTTCCTCAAATTGAATGAGGCGATAGCATCCTTGCGAAACCGTCTGAAACAGCTCATAAGCATCGTATTGCAGGCCTAATGGTTATGAATGAACCGACGCAGAGCGGTGTCAAACGAGGGTGCGTGTGCGCCACGCGACATGCGATGAATGAAGTCGACCGATGCATAATTACGATTAAAAACATGTGTTGCAGACCTGTAATAACGAGTTTATTCATATCTCTCTCGCGCAGTGCACCCTGACGTGGGTGCTAATCAGTCTGCTATTCTTCGCTGGAAACATCGACCTAAAAGAAAGAAGAAATGAATACAAATCGCGGAAAAGATTTCCTCACTCGCGCAGTCGAGAATTCAATGGGCCTGGCGCATACTTCAGCTAGAGCATAAAGGAAAGTTACTTTTCATTGAAAATGGCTCGAAAAGCACGATGAGCGCATCGGGAAAGTCTAAAATTTACCCCTAATTTCACAATATGAGTGAGAAATATCGATAGTGAAACTGCAGAATTGCGTATCTCGGTTTGCGACTTCCTGTCATACTTTATTTCCCACGTGGGAAACTCCCGAACGTCATTTCTTGAAAACTTGGGTGATTTTTACTCTCTGTGCGATGAATATTCTGTACAAATTTCAAAACATAATGTTGGTTCGTACCTCTTTTAAAAAATATAGTATGAGAGGAGATTTCGAGACACTGCAATCGAGATACGCATTTGTGCAGTTTCTCTGCCAATATGCGTTTTTTAAGCTTCCGGTTTCGAAAACGAATCTACGGCACGTACGGCATAGGTGAACATTATAAAAGGAGAGTCGTCTCAATGGAGATGTTGCATGTGTGAGGAATTTGCGATTTGACTGTTGATTCTTATGTGAAAGTTTGCGAGAAACACGATGGTGCCACTGGTTTTCTCTGAAAGCATCTCCCAAGCTCAAAAAAAGCTCTCAAGTTTCAAGGCCAAAATAGAGGGGATATCCCACGCTACCCTGAGAGTCCACCTCTACATCAAGACGAACTCTCCATGCAAAGATAGGGAGAAAATACATCGACAGGGCTGCCACTTTATTTGAGGACTCCAAAACTGAAAACACGGCAACTCTGCTAATGTGCTCCCTCTATTTGCATTCAGAGTTTGTTTTGATGTAGAAGTGGACTCTCAGGATAGCGTGGGATATCCCCTCCATTTTGGCCTCAACTTGAGAGCTTTTTTTGAGCTTGGGAGATGATTTCAGAGGATATTTCTTAAGGAGATTGTATAGGTAGGAGTGTACTTGAGACTTTGCCAATGTGTTTATCATGATTTCAGAGTCAATTCCTATAAAACCCCTCTTTTTGTTTTAGCTGAAGTTTAAGACATGCTCATTTTGATTGAGTTTCACTGGGAAAAAAACACATTGGATCTAGAGTCCAGACTCTAAAAAATATCGACAAGAAAAAACACCCTTGATTCAATCAGATTTAAGCTTAAATCAAGAACCAAGCCTCTTAATTTCAGCGAATTTCCTTTTGATTTAAGCATAAATCTGATTGAATCAAGAGTATTTTTTCTTGTCAATGTTTTCAAGAGTCTGGACTCAAGATCCAATGTGTTTTTTCTTCCCAGTGTTTCGTGAACCTTTAAGATTGCTCAACTTTTAGAAATCCTCGGAAGAGATATTTTTACGCCAATTTTAAAGCCCTTTTCATACCGGTCACAAGATTTCGTGCAAAGGCATGAATTAAGCGATTTGCCACGCATTTTCTGCATAATAGGATATTGGAACAAGGTTTGACAACAAAAAAGCCGCACAGAACTTTAATGGCCGCTAATTTGCTTCTCACACCCACGATACACGACTAAAGATCAGAATTCTAGTGAACCGGGCACAGTGCCCGGGAACTACGTTGCCACGTTCACTCGTTTACTTTGCTTTTTTGCGTCAAAATAAGTTAAATTCTGACCGTCTAAGAAAATTCTATACGGCGGCAAAAGTTTCAGCAAAACGGTTTTTGTCGACTTTGGCTGAAGAATCGGATTTTGAAATCCGTAAGAAAACTTCCTTGTATCCTTAAGAACAACTTTCAAGCCATTCAACTTTCAAAGAGATAACATGCCACGTTTTCTTCTAATTAAGACCTTGTCTAACGCCCATTGTCTACTTTATTTTAGTCCTGAATGATCTTTCGTAATCATTAAATGTTCTTAAGTATTATTTACCTTATCATGGTCAAACAAAGCACTTAATGAACATTGGCGTGGCTTGCTTTGCGATTTATCGATTGATCTGCTATTTAAACCTATGGAAAAATATCGATAAACAGGGCGTTCGCAACGAACACCTAAATAATCGATTCTTTACCATAGCCTCAAATGGGGAAATATTGATAATCGATCACTCACGCCTCGCCACTGTTAATTAAAGTAAAAGAAATGAAAAAAAAAATCAAAATATTCCTCCCACCGCCAACGGTTAAATTATCTCGTTCTAAAAACACCGATTTCAAAATTGTTATTATCGAAAAGTTGAACAGATGTAGTAGGAATAATTTTTACCAACCTTCGCACAGTATCCTGAGGACTAAATCCTTGAGTAAATGCACCGCAATTTTGCATATCTGGTCAAAACCACTTAGTTGAGTTGTTAAGTTGCAAACCCGTGTTTATGTCGCAGCTGTTCATAAAACGCAGTGTAAATCCATCACCGCCTTTCGATCGTAACGACTCTGAGCGAACGGCCTCAAAAACGCCTTCATCCTCGTGTGACACTTCCATGCCTTACATGAGAGTTAAAATAGTTGCTGGTCAGGCGGCTGTCAGTGCGTGTTTTTCGTTCTCGCCTATTGGTTTTTCGCTCCGGTGTGACCGATCCGTAACTGAAACTCCGATGAAATGCGTACATTTAATGAACTTTATCTTAATTCGTTTTGAGAACCATCTCTATTAAACATTACAATTTTGTATATGTATTTAAGCTCTAATAAATTCATTTCCGCTAGGAATAATGTACGAGAGATTCATTATTATATTATAAATTTTGCAGTATGTGTGTAAATTATTACCCCTTTCCTTAGGATGCAGCTTAAGACAATTTTTAGGTGGTCGCCCCGTCTGAAAGCTCATCAATTGCAATTTCAATTATACAGAAGGGCTCATCAACTATCACTGAAGCGATTATTTGATTTACATAATTTGAGGTGTAGCGCCCGACTTATGCGCATCGATCTTTCATCAGTTTCGTAAACTTTAATTACTTTACATATTGATACTTCGTGTACGGGTTTTATATTTTTGATCAAGTGGTCAGCGTGAAAATTGAATTTTTTCTTGTTTAATAATCGGCACCTGCAGTCCGTTTTCACCTTTCGACGCGACTTGAATCGAAATGCAAGATTTCGCTATCACGTCGAATTTTTTAAGAATGTTATAATATCCATATTAAAATATTCTGCTTTGATTTTGGAAGGCTGTGATTATAATATTACCGAAAGAGAAGGTAATTACCCAGCAAATGCAATCTGATATCGTGTTTAAAGATGATAAAGCTCTACCGATGCAGGTCCTTTAAAAAATCCATTTTTTTACTTGCTAATCGATCAAAAATGTCGAGCTTTACACTTAATTGAAGCTAAGAGAGTGAACCCTTCAAGAATTTTGCCACATTTGCCTTCATTACTTTTTGCTTTCAAGAAAAACTTGGGAAACCTCGAAGCTATCCGCCAATGCGTCAAGAGATGGTCTTAGTCTTGTGAACGCGTTAACCTCGTTAGTCATTTATGGCCGATTATGGCTAAAATTCGTATTTTTTATCGATTTGATCCATGATTTTGGTTCTCAATGTACAATATAGTACAATTTTCAATTCAATTTGATGACTCCCCTGATCCAATACGGAAAACACACCAGGAGCCGTAAATTTAGCGCGAGCGAAAGTATATTATGCATCTACAATTAAACTGATTTTTTAAATTAGGAATTACCATTTCTGGCTCTTGTTATGGAAGCAGCATAGATCCCATTAGTTTCCCTTTGTGAACGTTCCAAGTGACACTTCCCGATTTTAAATTCCAAAAAATTGTGTCATTCTGGGCTCCCGCAAAGAGTATGAATCTCGTTACAGATGAGAAATAACACACACTGGGAAAAAAAAAACACATTGGATCTAGAGTCCAGACTCTTGAAAACATTGACAAGAAAAAATACTCTTGATTCAATCGGATTTTTGCTTAAATCAAGAACCAAGCCTCTTAATTTGAGCGGATTTCCTTTTGATTTAAGCTTAAATATGATTGAATCAAGAGTATTTTTTCTTGTCAATGTTTTCAAGAGTCTGGACTCTAGATCCAATGTGTTTTTTTTCCAGTGCAGAGAAATCGATAAAAAAGCGTTACGTAAAATTTGTGACACCCCTTTTGCGCATGATCATTGAAAAAATAAGCGGCACTGCACCCGCTTTTTCATGAAGAGATGTGTACAGGCGTGACGGTATGGCACCTGACCGCATGGACATCCTCAATTTGTTGTTCCTCTGACGTTAGGGCGTAACTTGATTTCCACACGAGCCTTGTTCTCCATAAAAACATATGCTGTTCAGGGTTCATGCGGAAATAGAGATACGTCCTTACGTCAGAGGAGGGACGAAGTCTTCCTCACCGAGCGATTCTCCGGTGCGGTGCATGAACTTACCGCACGAGGCGAACGCCGCACAGTGGAGCATGATGAGCCTTTAGAAGTTCGTATCCTCTTTACTACCACACGTAGAAGTTTAAATGCGGTTACGTTGGTCCTCTCATAAATTTATCCTCAAAGAGCACCCCTTTAAATGTGTAAGTGATGAAATGGTCAAGCAAGATCTATGAAAGGAGACCTTATTTCCCGGGAACAAATTGTACGTCTCAGTTCGAAAACGACACAACCGGGTTCTTTACGATGTTAATTTTTTTGCGTAGGAAAACTCATTTTCTGGTATCTACGCAGTTTTTATAGCCTCCTGAAATATTCCGTTTTCCCGAGATGGGGCATGCTCTGGGAGATTTAATTGGCTGGGAGAGCCGAATCTAGAGGAAAAGGTCACAATTGGCGACTTTGATTTCTCAACGGGAAATGATCTCTAGAAGCCATGGGAACAAGCTACGCACCGTTTTAGCTTAGTTTTCACATCACAGAGGGCGCTGGCTGCTCTTTTTCATGTCAGAATTCCGCACCTAATCTAAATTTTCACCTAGTTCACCTACAACTTAGGAATTTTCGTCTTGGAACTTCAAGACGTTACTTTTCCCTCGATTTTTTAACTTTTAGGATCAAACCTGCGTTAAAATGTATTGATTTTTCTCTTTCATGCTGAGGTCCCGATGGATTCTAAATGTTTGCAAGATAAAGTATTAACCTACCACAAATGGACCGCGTTTAGCAGTCAAGGAATCAAGCCACATCGGATATTGCCAAAAACTCAGCGATTTAACTTATCACAAGAGAAAGTCTGTACGGATTCCTTTGAAATTTTTAAGGAATTTAGCATACTATGCAGAAAATTTACCAAAATTCGCACAGAAACCCGCACCACCATTTTCAAGTAAAAAACTCTAATGCCCCAATTAAGTTCGGCAGTAGCTGACGTGGCTTGGTTTCTTTCTACCTAATGTGGTCCAAATATGCATGGCAGTTTCAGGCAATAATTTCGTGTCAGCAGAGCTCTTTGAATGGCTCATTACCAAAGACATAAAGACGGAGCACTAAAAGCAAAAAATGAAGCTTCTCTTCAATCACCTCTACTTCCTCTACTATTGGCTAGAGGATTGGCGGCAAAATCGGGACAAGTTTGAAATTCAAATGTAGGGCGGGAACTTAATAAAATTGCGGAAACAAAGTATTTTAGGTTGATTTTTGCCGAAATTCACTTACACACTCACATTTTTATAACTTTAGGTTAGTTTTGGTCCGTCGTCGAGCGATTAAATTTCATTTTGGAGTAACGGTCATCAACGACTGTAATGGCCTGTTTGAACCGGCAGAACCACCATGAGCAGAAGAAAAACCAACTTTATCTGAGATTACTGCCTGTTACCTAGCAAAAGTAGGTGTATAATAGTAGGACGCAGTCCCAAATTTCTTAATATATTCGTTTTAGGCATTTAAAATACGTTTCGAAGAAGAAATGTGGAAAAATCAAGAGGACAAGTTCAAATCAAATTTCCGTTTGCCGCCATGGATTTCCGCGCTCATTTACACACTCACACAAACACCCAGCGCCAAACCAGGCTTCACTTTTTCCCCGTGCTTTCAGATATGAGCACTCCGTCTTTATGTCTTCGCTCATTACTGTGCGCCGAGTGGAGGAGGAATTGGATCGGATGGAAATGGATCTGTAACCCCTTTCATGACGTGGGCTCCAACGGCGATGACGTAAGCGTGGGCTGGAGGCTCGCCCGTGCTGCACCGAATTGCCCGCGGCATCCGTAGTTCTGTCGTACGCAGGTGTAAGTTTCAGAGCGAAATTGATGGGACCGCTTGCGTTGCCACCTCGTCGGTTAAATTCGGCTATTCTACTTTGGCTTTCCATCCGCATGTTCTCTCTTCTTCTCTCTCATAAATACTTGGAATTACCGGAAAAGTCCTCTCAAAATGATTCTGACAGCGATTCTCTAGATAAAAATTTCTCCTGATCTGGACTCGACTTGTGGATTACATTTTTCAATAAGAAACCACTATCTCTGGCCAATTTAAGGAACAACGTACCACATACAAACGTGCCATTGGTTTCCCTATGCAGATAAGTGCTTTTATGGGAGAGCCAGAGATAGTGGCTCCTTATTTCAAAATGTAATCCATGTGTTCCTTTTGCTGATCATGTGGTCTACCATTCAGAAAAAAGGAGGCGATCACGGTTTCATCATTTGTACCTCTCTACATCATAACTCCCCTCCAAAAATTCTTCCCTTTCCCAATCGCCCCTTATACTTTTTTACGGCATTAAGATGACCGCCAATAATTAAAAGGGTCAACATTTTTTTTTTTTTTTTTTTTTTTTTTTTTTTTTTTTTTTTTTTTTTTTTCCTCTTGCCATCGTGGTCTACCGTCGTAACTTGGTCTTACTGCGATCGCGGCTTCCCACAACAGGTGTTGAACTTTTTGTATGCCGAAAAACAATTCTATAAATAGTACAAAGCCACGATGGATTAAATTATTCAAGTAATAGGCCATCCCATCCCTCCAGAAAAGCTGTACGAGTTTGCAAACATACAATGATCGTTGGTATAAATTAATATACAAATTTGAGAAATTATTGGTACGGATTAATATACCAATATAGAAAAGGTGATGATCTGGCAACCGGGGAATCTCGGCGCTGTCACTTTATTACCATGAATTGTTTTGACAGTGTGACACTCTAACGCGGCGGTTCTCTTGATACCTCAGAACTACCCTGCTAGGCAAGAACCTCTTAACTTTAAGATAAATCCAATGTAAGCACGCGGTTTTTGCCTAAAACGACAGTAAACTGTCAATGAGCCGCTCCCCGCCAGGACTTTATCTGGTGTGGATGAACAGGGCTCGAAGGTTGACTCTCCAGATGATCACCTCTTTGAGGCCTATTAAAATGATTCGATTCATCGATTGTCTGGTACAACCTCACTGGAAAAAAAAAAAAAAACACATTGGATCTAGAGTCTTGGTCTAGAGTCTCTTGAAAACATTGGCAAGAAAAAATACTCTTGATTCAATAAGATTTTTGCTCAAATCAAAAGGAAATCCGCTCAAATTAAAAGGCTTGGTTCTTGATTTAAGCAAAAATCCGATTGAATCAAGAGTATTTTTCCTTGTCGATGTTTTTAAAAGTATGGACTCTACATCCAATGCGTTTTTTTCCCAGTGTAGAGTCGGGGGAAAAATATGTAGTGTTTTCTCCCATATCCTAATACTGCGTTCATAATATATCTGATACTGATTTGAAAAAGGCCATGACTGGATAGTGAGCTGCAGGTCAACCGCAGGGACCAACCACAAAATATCCATAAAAACAAATTGCAGCTCCCATAACTAGACACCTAATGATATACATTAGTCACCAGTGCGTACTCTTGGCAAGGTCTCCATTTGCGCGCGGACACATAAATTAAACGTCAACCCGCGGTGCGTATAACTGACTCAAAATCTGGACAGCTCCAAGTTTTATGAATATTGGTTTAGCGTAAAATAAACAGAAAACTCGCATATTACTTGCATTCAGGGTTCGGTGTGTTTAACTTACACGTATCATGAATGTTGCCGGATTGAACGAAAAATTGGTACCGAAATTATTTTAAATGATATAGAGAATAACATATTGTTGAATATATTTGTATCAAGTAATCTTTAAAATAGTAAGTCTTTGATGGATGCATCAAATGGAGGACGCTGTGATGATAAGCGGTTTTACAAATTTCTTAAAGTTTGAATTTTCTCTGCACATGCTATATCATGATGAATTTAATTTAATAATGATGTAATTTGAATTCATTTAACTGAAAAATACTCATTATCTATTGTAGCAACACTGGAAAAAAAACACATTGGATCTAGAGTCCAGACTCTTGAAAACATTGACAGGAAAAAATAATCTTGATTCAATCAGATTTAAGCTTAAAATCAAAAGGAAATCCGCTCAAATTAAGAGGCTGGGTTCTTGATTTAAGCTTAAATCTGATTGAATCAAGAGTATTTTTTCTTGTCGATGTTTTAAGAGTCTGGACTCTAGATCAAATGTTTTTTGTTTTTTTTCCAGTGAACTTTCTGAAATTATTGAATTTTATGTTCTTTTTCTCAATATGAGTTGGAAATAGTGACTTTCCGTATGTGGTTTAATTAAAAATGTCATTTACCACAATGAGTGTTTTGTGTTAAATGAGGATTTGCCTCTGTTTGGAATGAGCACAGTCAGTGACAATATATTTCAAAGACTGTTTGCAAAGACCACTTTACTATTATTTTAATGGTGTAATTTTACTAGCGGAAATCAACGCTCTGATTCATCTAATGATGACTGATGACACAAGAGTTGAGCAAGTGGTTCAGCAATCACCTTCAAACGAAAAATGGTGTTGATCTCCAAATTTTATCCTGTGTTTTGCTACATTGCATTGTTTAGATTGTTAGTGTCATCTAAAATATATTTTCTCTGAGTGTAAAAGATGCGCATGGTTTCTATTGTGTTTTTTCTTCTTTTTTTTTGTTTTTTTTTTTTAAAAACATACATAAATATTTTCTCAAAAATGAGTTGTCAGTATGGTAATAAACATTCGGTTTTTCTATGCATACATTTTTAGTTCAAAAGCACAAACTTGCGTTTCATGCTTTCTTCGTGCATGACAAATTAAAAAGACGTTGTATGAGCTTTCGGATTTTTATTTTTGAGTTTTGAATGGTTCAATAAATTAAAATGTTTGAAGTGGATGGGGGTGAAATAAATTAAGAGGGATGGGGATGGATGGGTAGTGATGAAGTGCACTCTTAGTAGCTGGAGCCATGAGAGTAGCTGGGTCCGGATGAGGAGCCATGAGAGTAGCTGGGAGCAGAGTAGCTGGGAGCAGAGTAGCTGGGAGCAGAGTAGCTGGGAGCTGAGTAGCTGGATCCATGACCGTAGCTGGATCCATGACCGTAGCTGGGAGCGGAGTATTGTTGCTGTGTTGGGTAAAGGTTCACGTTCTGGTAGGAGGTGGCGGCTCCGTGTCCGTATCCAGAAGATCCGTATCCGGATGATCCATGTCCGTATCCGGAAGAACCTCCGTATGAGGAGGCACCGTGTCCAGAAGATCCGGAAGAACCTTGTCCGTATGAGGATCCGGAAGATCCTTGTCCGTATCCGGAAGATCCGTGTCCGTATCCGGAAGATCCGTATTCAGCGGCGGCAACAACGACGACGGCGGCGAAGATGAACCACTGAAAGCAATAAAATTACACAGTTGAAATATCGGGTAACATCATACTAAGTGATCATAAAAGTTCCGCACAATCCCTAAAACCCTAAGGTTCTTGTCCCTTTTGGGGGTGATCCCCTTAATTTTTGTGTGAGGGGGCGGGGGGCAAAAGTCGTTCCTACGAGCACTTGTTCAAGTCAATTTGCTCCAAAGTTACGAGGGGGATGCTAGATGCTGGCGATGTAGGATTCAGAGGTTTGGCGCACCAATATTCGATTTAAAGAGCAGTTTCGAAATTCGATTTTTGGGGAATACAGGAATATTAAAAGCCTTGGAACTTGAGGCTCAACAGAAAATTTGCCCCTTTAGTGAGACGAGAGATGATATAAATGTAGTTTTCCCATTAATGAAATGAACGAACAAATAAATGAAAAAAATAATTTAGTTGTTACCTACTGCGGTATTATTGTTTCAAACAAGTTCTCATTAAGTTGGATTTTGAAAATCTTTGGAAGTCGATTCATAAAATAGGAACAAAGTCTCAGCTTTTAAAAGAACAAGATCCGATCTGTAGTAAAGTATCAAGCTAAAGTTATGGGTTTCAAAGGTGACTTTTGAAAGTACGTTTTTAGGAATCAGTTTGATGTAAATATATTCTCAAATTTCTCAGTCTCAAATATGAAGCTCATATACAGTTTTAATGCGTTTTGGAAAATTGTGACTTACTTTGAAGAAGGCCATTTTGAGTTTGGGTGTTGTTGTTGGTTGCACAGGGAACTGTAAGAATTAACTGTGAGGAGTGAATGATGCTGATTTGTTAGCGGCCAGCTTTTATATGTCTCCGAGTGCCTAATCTAAAGCATAAAAACCAGCACTTAGGAAGGACATTTTCGCGAAAAGTCTGAATGAAAAAAGCTCGTGAAAAAAAGAGCAATAAAAAAACAGCGCATTACGCTTGATAAAAAGTTGTCATGATTGGAGATGATAATGAGGATATTGATTGAATTCGTTTGTTAATTGGTACGTCGGAAAGTGTTTTTCATCATGTATCCGAATATGTGTTGGTGAATTAGCGTACGTTTTCGTAGGAAGAGTTTAACTGGGTGTGTGTTGACATCGGATTTGAGGACGAAGGTCATTGCATCCTCGTAAACTCGTTCCGTGTAACAATTCAAGAGAAAGAACAAGAATTAATGACAAAAGTTTTATTCTCTCTGATCCCAAAATCGCAGTGACATCCGTGTGTTTTTCGTGGTTGGTTCGTTCGACATATGCATCTTCTATCTGTGGTTATCTTACTCTGAGCTTCCGGTAAACAAGACATGAGTTTACAAGTGGTGTATTGTTCCATCTCGGTTTACCGTGTCAAAAATTTGCGTTGGCGTCGATTATTTTGATGAAAATAAAAATTTTATACTGCCTTAATATGATTTTCTTGTGCTTTTTCCTATCGTCAAGTATTATTAATTCCTTATAATACACCAATAATTCAATTCCTCAATGTTTTTATTCTTCACATCATTGCTGTGCAATTTGAAAAAATTAATACATTTGTGTTTTGCTGGTTTACGTATATATGAATAAACAATTTACGGGTCGGCATATCTCGAGTCTCGCGTGTGTTAAAAATGGTACATACGGTAAAGTATGTACATGTTTGAAACATCGTAGGAAGCAGTTAAGATAAATAAAACATGCGAAATAGTCTAATCAGCAGCATACTAACAGCTTTTCCCGCATTTCTCTTGAAGACTTGGTCAACTAATTGTCAAAAATCAAGAGTGCCTGACCCTTTTAATGTAAATTATCTAGGTCCTTTTTGATCGGTGAAACGATCGATCGAAAGAAATGCGTATCTCGGCTTGCGGCGTTTAAGACCTCCAGTCATACTTTATTTTCTGCATGGAAAATTACTGAGCGACGTTTTTTGATAACTTCGGTGATTTTTTTTCTGTACGTGAGTAATGCTCTATGAAAATTTTAAGCCATACCCTTAGTTAAATCCTATTTTAAAACATGAAATAGGAGCGGAGATTTGCAACACTGTAACGGAGGCACGTATCTTTGGTGTTTAGCGCCGCGCGCATTTTTCACGTGTAACAATATTCTTTTTCTCAAACAATTTATGATCGGAAATAAATGCACATTTTTTATTAATTTTTATACTGCTAA
Source organism: Bemisia tabaci (assembly GCF_001854935.1). Classification (NCBI taxonomy): domain Eukaryota; kingdom Metazoa; phylum Arthropoda; class Insecta; order Hemiptera; family Aleyrodidae; genus Bemisia; species Bemisia tabaci. Next base: position 2,630,585 of record NW_017553907.1, read on the forward strand.
AAGAGGCCACTCCTCTAGGAGGTGCGGATTTTCCAGTAACCAGGATCCCGAGTGCTCAATTTTTATTTTTTTCTGTTGGACAGGTGATAGTAGCATAGGCATAATAGCATCGGCCGTTTAAAAGGAGTTAACAACTCGTTTATTTCACAGAGGAAAACTCTTGAAAAAACTGTGTAAATATTCGAGTTAGGAAACCCTTTTGGTTTTTCAGTGTGTGATTTCTACCTTACCGACCTTTTTACACGTTTTTATAACTTTATCGTAGTGAAATTGTCAAGTTTTTAACGTCGAATGTTTTGCAGTTTATTTTGTTTAGTATCAATATAAGTGAATTTTAGAATTGAACGCACTTTCATTACAATATTTCCTTCTTCTTTTACATTTTACATGAATTTATCTACAGTGAAAATTGAATGCTTTTCTAACTCATACATATAAAATTTTTTTTAAAAGTTTTTTCGTACACTCGAGAAAGAAAGAAAAAAAAAAAAAAAAAAAAAAAAAAAAAAAAAAAAACACATTGGATCTAGAGTCCAGACTCTTGAAAACATTGACAAGGAAAAATTCTCTTGATTCAATCAGATTTTTGCTTGAATCAAAAGGAAATCCGCTCAAATTAAAAGGCTTGGTTCTTGATTCAAACAAAAATCCGATTGAATCAAGAAGTAGATGATTGAATCAGAATCAAGAAAAGAGTATTTTTTCTTGTCGATGTTTTTAAGAGTCTGGACTCTAGATCCAATGTGTTTTTTTTTCCAGTGTAGTCCTTTAACACTCAGTGCTACTAGAAAAGACTGCAGAGGCAGAGGATTTAAGCTATTTGGCTAGCGGATTGTAAAAGCCGCAGTGGCTATCCAAGTTTTTTTGGGGGCCGGAACCGGAGAATCGACTTGTTTTCATTCAAGGAGGAAGTGCCTTCAGCTTGTCCTTCACCGAGATGGATAATGGCTCAAAAGAGTAAAACGATGCTTATTGTCGATAGCAACTTCATTCTACCACAGTCTTGTCGGGTCCAATAAAGCATCTCAAACTTCAAACAATAGGTGTCCAGACCTATATTGGTCTCCATCTTCCGCTAATAGGAATCTAACATTTTTTTTGCATATAGATGAAATTAATTTGATTTGATGCGTTTTTTTTGTTTTTAATTTTTTTTAAAATGAAATCGAGATCGCAAGACACGTTTTTCCTCCTAATTTTGCAATAAATAAGTACTATCTCTTCCTTATTCATTAAAGCCTTCATCTGCACGAGGAAACCAATGGTGCACATGTGTTTTCTAAAAGGAGCCGGAAATATTAGTACCTAATTTTTTTGCAAAATGTAGTCTTTATATTCAAAATAATGACAAAGGAATGGACGTCTTGCAATGAGGTACTACCATTTCTGACTCAACCATAAAATAATTAATTATCTGCGTAGGAAAACTAATAGAGCATATATTGCTTCTAACATGAGCCAGAATCAGCACAGTTGCTGCAAAATGTACCTAAGCCAAATGATTTTCAGACACTATACATTAAATTATGTACCTAAAAGATAATGTCAATGGTAGAGAGGGAAAAAAGTTGCAAAGAGATATGGTGGTAAGTTTACTGATAAAAATATGACAAATCTAACCAGAATGGTAAATTGTATCATCATTCTACTTACTTTTTGACACCATGACACTGTTGGGTACAGTTAAACAGACATCTGGTACCATTTACCATACTTTTGGTGAATGCACAGAGTTACGGTCTTTGCTACTGTAGAGTCTGCTGATGATTTACCATACTCATATCACTGTCGATTAAACCATATTTTTTTTCAGTGTACAGTACAAGTTACAATCAGTTTATTGGGTGACTTTGGAAGTTCACGGTCACTAGAATTGCACGAATTGTGTTTCATGAGAAATCTCTCTCTCTCTTACATATAGAAGACCTATGCTACGTGTCGATAGTAAAATTGCAAAAATTCGTATCTCGGTGTCCGGTGTCGCAAACTTCCTGTCATTTTTTATTTTCTACATGGAAAACTACTGGAAACGACATTTTTTCAAAACTCCGGTAATTTTTCTTCTCCATGAAAAAAATACTCTGTGAAAACAAGGCATGATGTCGATTCGATCTCTTTTTAGTGAGTAAAATAGGAACAGAGATTTTGAAACACCACAATGGAGATTGGATACTTGCAGTTTCACCGTCAATCTAAGTCCTTCGTGTGATTTCATTACGATTTTTCATCAAAAAATTATGTATCAATTAATGACTCATCCAAAGTAAGCAATTTTAACCATTAAATTTAACTTTTTTATGCCATTTTTTTCTTTTGCGTTAAAGCGCTGCTTGATTTTCGGGCATCTCCGCTGAGGAGACTTCGGTGTGAGAAAAAAAATCAGAACTGTCGACAGAACTCTCTTTTGCCCACACCAAATTGTCCTCAACGGAGATGCCCAAAAGTAAAGCAGCGCTTTACCAAAAATTTAAAAACGGCACAAAAAAATTAAAAAGTATTGGTTCAACAAGAAAGTACGTAAAATGAATTTACTCTCGACTTGAAATTTTGATTGCAAGAAACTATTGGACTCCTTTCCCCACTCAGGCATGAATATGACGATTTTATGTGCTGGCTCACAATGAAATAGTCGAGCAACGATGTAAATCGAATGTTGTAGCCACCAAATATTTCTATCAGTACCATTGATATGGACTTTTCGACGATATTTCGGCACAAAACGCCTAAAAATGTCTGACAAAATTGAAAGTATTTCTATTTAAAGGAGCTTAAAACCCCTGGTTCAGAGATAAAGCCTATAGGCAGAAAAAAGTAGCACTGAACGTTGATATGGTAGTAGGGTAGGTATTTCTGGCCATTGTAACGTAATCCACAGTTGAGAAAACTTCACCGTTTTTGACAGTTTTTATGTTTAAAATTCTCCCGCTCCGTGCTTCGAAAATTTAGTCTGGGGTCTCAAACACATTGATGATGATTTTAAGTCATCGCTAAGTACACCGTCGTACGGTACCCGGCTCTCTTCCGTGACTGCGTCGATAAAAACCGAATTTTCACCTTCGGCCTGTCCGGATCTTTTCAATAAGTAATAAGCACCGACGCAACCCACAAAAAAATCGTAACAAACACCGGGCAATGGTTCCACATTCCTCTTTAAATGACACAACAAATTGAAAAAATGAAGATCGGAAAAAGGCCAATTTCACGTTGTGGCTCGAGAGTTATCACTCCATTAAAGAGTTTTGACAAATATCTTCTAATATTTCCTCTAACACTAATATTTTATTTGATGCCCCTTAAATCTCTCTTTTGAAGGTTAGTGCATTAGCACTACGGCGGTGCAGTGTTGTCTAATTGTACAGTGTCGAGAAAGGTGATTGATAAAATTGTGGACAGATGGTATTCCCGTCAAATTACTAAAAGGGTGATGAAAGTTATCAGTCCAGAGAGTGTGAGAAATTTCGCTCATTTATTTTTTAAACTTTTATCGAACTCTCGATTAAGATGACAATCGACTCAATGACACCCTTACAAAGCCGATCCTTTGAATGCAGCTTCTGATTTCCCTCGCTTCCGACTTATTTTATCCCAATATGGCTAAGTCACTCTCTACTTGGTTCGATCACTTTATATTTGTTCACAAAAAAAATGATTCCTTAAGTGCACTTAAAAAGAGTTTGGATCATTTCTACAGATATAAACATCATTAGATCGTATTTGACAGTGGTTCGATGTATCGTTTGGTTCAAAACAACAGAACATCACCTCAAACAAACATTTTAGGATTTAATTTGGAAAAGCTGAAAATGAAAAAAATTCCTAACAATTTCACTTTTCATTGTCATTTGGTACTCGAGAGAATACAAATTCGATCACATAAGACCCGTTACCTCAGATTTCTAAATTGACTTTTGAGGCTTTGGTTACAGATTGAACCCATCGATATCAATATAATCTCACCTGTGTGATCTGTCGAATACGATCTATAAAAACCATCAAGTGAACGTGCCGGTAGGGGAGGGGTGTATAAGACGCGTTTACTCGTGTTGAGCACATTTTTTGTAAAAGCCCTGTCAACACTAACAAAAGCTCAGTTCCGTAAACCCATCCCTGTTTGGACAAGGCCTTCCATTTATAAAAAAGAACGAAAACATTATGAAAGAACAAACATAAATGTGGTTAAAAATTTTAACTTCCACTGCCGCGCCGACCGCACTGTGTTGGCGCAATGCGTGAGGTATTCATGCAGTCTTGTGGGCGCTATGCGTTTCAAGCCGACTGCGACTGCTGCTGACCGCAGTGTGTTTGACGCAATGCGTGAAGTATTCATGCAGTCTTGTAGGCAATATGTGTTTCATGCCGACCGCCGCGTCGCTCCGTTCCAGGTTAAATTGTGTGTTTGGTTTCTCTCTTAACTCGACTAATTAAAGGTGTTGTCTCTTGTATCACCGAAAGGCCTTAAAATTAGAAATTACTGTACTTTTCCTCTCAGGAAATGAGAGATTTTGTCGCCTTTTCTCTTTTGTAATTCATGTTCTGAATCCGATTGTTTCCTCTCATTTTTTGATACCTACGTTAAAAAAGATTGCAAAAGCCGCCCCCTAAATTTTGCCGCCATGGGCCGCGGCCCATGCGGCCACCCCCTTAATCCTGCCCTGCATGAAATGTACCGATACACTATTTTTGCAGAACTTAAGTGTGCCTTTTTTAAGGAGAAAAAACGTTATCAGTAATTTCGGATTGTGAAACGTATCAATAAACTTTCGTCAAGAAATTGAATTCAGGAGACTTTTTTTTCGCCTTTCAAAATTTAATTTTTTGTGTGTTCTTGCGTATAATATTTTACCTTTAAGATAATATTAATTGAAATCACAGAATTTCATCTCGTACGTAACGCTCTCTAATAATTTTTTTGCAAGAGTTTGAAAATTGATTTTTAAAATTAAATATGGGAAAACTATTGAATGGATTAATGTTAAGAGTATCCTCTGATTTTAAGTTCAACGATTATTAGTGGATGTGTAACAGAATGACCTAATCTGCTAAAATGCATGAGTCTCAACAGGAAATTCCACTCTATGACGTCACAAGACCGGGTTAAGTTTCATTTTCAAGTCTATTTTCATCCAATTTTGCATCTTAGGAAGAAATTTTAAGGAATAACTTCAATTCGAATCATCAAGCACTTTAATATGAGGCAATGCATTTTTCTAGCGCATTATCTATCGGTATTAGTGACTTGTATTAGAGAGCGTATGTTATAGGATGATCTGTAGAATGGGTGAAATAATCAAAGTCCAATATTAATTTTGAATTTTGCAGTTTTTATTGATATTATCTTTTTTATATTAATTTTTATTTTGGTTCATTATGACGATAGGAAATTAAAGATGATTGGGTTTCGGATGAGGCGTGAAATAAATTAATCGCGATGAATTGAGTGAGGTGGGTTCGGCAGAGGGCGGCAGTCTTCAGTACTTGTGGCTGGATTCCTTATGTTCGTAGCCATGTTGGGGGTAGAGGTTGACGTTCTGGTAGGAGGTAGCGGGTTCGTAGGACTTGCTCTCGTAGCCGTGTCCGGAGGATTTGTATCCGGATGATTCGTGGCCGTATTGCGGGGCGGCGAAGGCGACGGCGATGAGGGCGAAGAAAAGAGCGAGGATTGGCTGAAACAAGATAAAAATCACGATCAGTACGGAAATTACGGAATTTATAGTCGTATTTTACTCCCTGATGACCTGTGGGAAGACCGAGTTTTGTGGCCGTTAGGCGTCGCAGAGCGTCAGAGAGCGCTATGAGAGCGACTCTTATGCATGTATAGTCGTACACTGGAAAAACAAACACATTGGATCTAGAGTCCAGACTCTTAAAAACATGGACAAGAAAGAATACTCAAGAACCAAGCCTCTTAATTTCAGCGGATTTCCTTATGATTTAATCTTAAATCTGATTGAATCAAGAGTATTTTTTCTTGGCAATATTTTCAAGAGTCTGGACTCTAGATCCAATGTGTCTTTTTTTCCAGTGTATTTATATTTCAGTGAAAGTGCCGCAGTGCAGTGTGTGAAGTGCAGTTTATTACTTTGCCGTGTTTTGGAAAAACGCCGTATGAACATTCGAGAGTCGTCGAATCTCCTCGAATAAAACATGTATTTGTGAGGAAAGTTAAGCATAGTTTTCCTCGAAATTTACAGATGTTTAAGATTATATCGCGAAAAAATCACTGAAAATTTTAAAAAGAAACATTCACAATTTTTCAGGTAAATTTAACTTTTATTGAAGGAAATATGGCAACTTATGAGGGCTCATCGGCGTTTTTTCTCAGTACGGCAACACTGGTATATCTGTCTAGAATGAGCCCTATGCAAACTTCAGGTAGAGCAAAACGAGGAGTTATTTATTATAGAAAATAGCTCAGAAATCATGATGACGCATCGTAAAAGTCTGAGATACACTTCTAACTACACATTCTCCCAAAGAAATATACGTTTTTCTAAGCTATCCGCTTTAAAAAAATATTAAGACAGAGGTGAACATTTTCTAAGACATTGCGATGACCGGAGGTTTAAGGAAGCTCTCAACGCAGTAGCGTATAAAGCATTGGCGTGGCGTGCTTTGCGATGAATCGATTAATCTGCCATTTAAAACTGTGGAAAAGGATAGATTATCCGGGCGTTCGCAACGAACACCATAATAATCGATTCTTTACCAAAGGTTTAAACGGGAAAATATCGATAGTACATTATTACGCCTTGCCACTGAGTAAAGGACAAGTTTTAAGAAATTCAGGTGAAACCAATCAGTTTGGCCGAAGAAATAGATCATTGAGAGAACGATTGCAATGTTATGCTACCGGGAAAAAAAAAAAAAAAAAAAAAAAAAAAAAAAAAAGAAAGTAAAGGTTTTATATTTTTGAGAAACTTTAGGATTGGTAGGGATCAGAGCCTCCTTTGATTTAAATTAAAGTTGTAGTGTGGCAATCATATAAAACTGAACATCAGTTTTCCCCGTGAGTAAGTATACAGTGGATAAAGAACACATTGGATCAAGAGTCCATGGACTCTTGAAAACATTGGCAAGAAAAAGGACTCTTGATTCAATCCGATTTAAGCTTAAATCAAAAGGAAATCCGCTCTAATTAAGAGGCTTGGTTCTTGATTTAAGATTAAATCTGATTGAATCAAGAGTATTTTTTCTTGTCGATGTTTTTAAGAGTCTAGAGTCTAGATCCAATGTGTTTTTTTCCAGTGCGATCATTTTTTCCAGTGATCCTTCCGCCGCACTGGAAAAAAAAAAAAAAAAAAAAAAAAAAAAAAGAAAGTAAAGGTTTTATATTTTTGAGAAACTTTAGGATTGGTAGGGATCAGAGCCTCCTTTGATTTAAATTAAAGTTGTAGTGTGGCAATCATATAAAACTGAACATCAGTTTTCCCCGTGAGTAAGTATACAGTGGATAAAGAACACATTGGATCAAGAGTCCATGGACTCTTGAAAACATTGACAAGAAAAAGAACTCTTGATTCAATCAAATTTAAGCTTAAATCAAAAGGAAATCCGCTCTAATTAAGAGGCTTGGTTCTTGATTTAAGATTAAATCTGATTGAATCAAGAGTATTTTTTCTTGTCGATGTTTTTAAGAGTCTAGAGTCTAGATCCAATGTGTCTTTTTTTTCCAGTGTACCTTTAAAAAAGATGAATTTTTCGAGAAAACCGCCAAACTTTACCACTTTGTGCCGGTTGATAAGGCAAAAACCTTTCTAAAATACCCTCATAAAGGAAAATTTCTCAGAGAGTAGTTGACCAAGAGTCAATATGGGCGCACATGTTTGAAAGTATGAAATGTTTCTCCTATCGAAATCACCGAGACGGAACTCGAATTAGTCAATTATATTTTTTACGATTTTATGGCTACAATAGTTATATTTTAAGTGTCAGGACAAGAGACTAACATTCCTATACTGTAGTATGATACTCAATGGTAAATCCGCTTCTAAGTGTAAAACTTCACCTTTTGGTGCCGATCGATCAGGCCGAAAACTTTTAACTAATACTTTAAACGAAGACTTATCTCGACTCAACAGGTAGAGTTGATTCGGGACTATACGAAAAAAGACATTACTACGAGCTTTTTTAATTTTTGATCAAAGTATGGGGGCCAAAAAACCTTTAATATCCTTCATCCACCAAAAGTTTTAATTTCTAACCGCTTTTGAATAATAAACATTTCATCACCGATGCTTATGTAAGAATTCTCATGAGGAGGAACACGATTCGTTTCTGAAGTCTTAGCTATTGAATTTATTGCTATTATTTTTAGTTTCATTAGTGAAAAGAATTTAGAGATCAGGAACACATGAGATCGATGAAATTGGTCTTGAAAGGAGGAGCGCAAATACTACGGCAAAATTCCACGTGAGAATATTATACATTTATATTATTTTATTATATGAATTTTTAATTTATTTTACTCATTATTTTAATGGTGTAAAAGCCTCTTAGTTCATTACTTTTCCAACTTTATTGCCAGATAAATGGGAAAGTAATTGTTTTGGGCTATCCTTAACATGGAGACTATGCTAAAGTTGACTCCAGTTTTGGTCCATTATCAATACTCAGTATCCATATTGTTGAAAGTTCTAGTCAAACAATTTGAGTGGTTATTGAAATTAGTATCAATGAACTTTGAGAAGCTGAAATCCACCGTAAACTAGTACGATACTTATCCGAAAGTTGTAATTTTATCTTTTTTTGATCGAATCGAAAGTATTGCAGATTTTTTAGACGCCCGGTAGGAAACAGAAACAATTTTTACTGAGTACTTACTTGGAAGTTCATGATGATATTTTGGGGTTTGTTGGTTTTTTAAAAGATGTAAAGAGTTTTAGAGCTACGACACAACTGTAACTGAATACTTGATGCAGCCCAGTTATATACTGCGGTAAGCGATAAAAAATTAAGGCGAACAATTGTATAAGAAAAAAAAATAAAAAAAATAAAAAATAACCTCGAAAATCAAATGAACCGAGATCGCCACTCATTAAGAGCGGTGTTTCGAGGTGGTGAGCTTTTTTATGATGTTCAATTTTTTATGTATTTTCTATTCATTGCAACAATATTTTGTCATAACGGGAGTTGATCATAGTGTTTCTGAGCTTGGTTGCTCATTAGAAATGGGTGATCTATCACATAATGACTGATATCATTTAGTGCGTGCGGGGGAATACTGCTGAAGGATTTTTTTGTAATTTTTTTTTTCTCAGAGTGAGAGCAAATGAAACGGACAAGCAATAAACAATAATCGGTCTCGACACTCAGCACGTAGGCAGAGAGGAAGTAGAAGGACAGAGAAATAAACAAATTAATCTGAATTAGTCACCACACTCATTTTTTAAAACCGGGCACGGTTTAATGGTCTTACGGTTTTATGGGAGCTTTTTTTTGTTTTGATAGTCAGTCCCCTTCTCACATGTTACGGGTGGTTTATATATTCGCCAATGAAAGTTTCGTTATTCAACGTTTCCACGTATTTCCATATGAGCTTGTTCATAAATTCAATAGGCCCATCGGTCGTTTTCTAGTAGAATTTACTTTAATTGGTGTTTTCATGTAAGGAGAATCGTTTCTTATTATATCATCACGATTCGCAGTCATAATCTAATTAAACTCGGATTCTATTCACATCGCAAGTATGCGAATTTTGATCGTAAGGTAACCAATGTTTTATGTGCGTATAGGATTCCCAAAGAGAAATGCCGCGAACAATAATAATTTCCTCGTATAATTTGCCAGTAATGAAAATGGGAACAAAAACTAAAATTTTCGGCTTTTAATTAAAAAAAAAATTAAAAAATGAGCGGCATATTTGTAGATTCTCTTGAAAAAAAGATGGTCTATGGCGCTCCTTGGTGTTCTACGACACCTGACCACCACTGCCTCCTGTCGAACCACAATCTATCACCTTAACATTTCTGTTTCATTCCCATCCCTTCAACCTCTCATTGGGCGCCCTCTGAGCCTTTTCCCAGGAGGAATACAATCAAGGACCTTCTTTGGCAATACCTGTCTCCTCTGCCATTCTCTGAACATGACCCTACGAAATAAGTTGTTTTGCCATAAAGTCAAAAAGATTACCATATATATCTTTCTGAAATTTACTTTCCTGCAGTTCAAATTGTTTTCTCAACTTAACTGTGAAAATTTTACTGAGTGTATTTTCCCATCTGAAGTTTTCACACTTTATGGGATATCATAAAAAATTGCCCGATTTATTTGAACACTGCTAAAATTTGTGGTTAATAATCTGTCATATTTTGCAATGATATGGTTAATCTGACATTTAAGCCGAAGGATTCTTATGTGCCCTCACCGTAGGTGGTACCTAAAATGAGTTTGCTCTCACGCCAATCCGTCGGGGTCCGAATCCTGACCCTAGGTTCAGCATGAGAGAGAATTTAAACCTATGGTAAATAAACTATCATGGGGGTATTCCTAAGGATACTCTGATAATCGTTTCTTCTCCAAAGCTCAATGGATAAAATGTTGATAACCGATGAGTCACGCTTTGCGACTGTTGATGGTGAAGAATGCACGTTGATTATTTCAGATTTTTTTTCGTTGATCGAATTAGTGTGATCTCCAATGAGGCGTCATGCATCATTTTAAGTATATATCATATTTTCATTATCTATATCCAGTCAAATCAATATATATCTTCCCCTTCTGATCAATCAACAATTCAACTCACAGGATTTTTAATTGTAATGAATTTTGTTTCAATAGTGACAATTCGTTGACTTTTAATTTAGATCTAAAACTTAACCCTCAATTGTTCTTAACACTTTCAGTGCGTCATTAACTTCAAAATTAATTCGTGGTTCGGCAACATTATAAATAAAAACGGCGCGTTTCTTGCTGCTATATGAGATCCGACACGTAGGAGTAAAAAATTCTATCATGATCTAATGGCCTAGGCAAAAAAATTAACAAAAAATATTCGTGTCATTAAGTAATAATACTTTGAGGTGAATGACTTAAGTAAGATCTTTACGTTTTGTCAGTTTTTAATAAATCTGAATTATTTGCGTGTATGAACGCTCTTGGGTTTCAAAATATTATGTGTGCTCTTTCGTTTCTCAGAAATTGTAAGCCTTTGTATTTTCCCTCTTAACTCTGTTTTCGTAAGTTTAGTTGACTGACGGATTTGATCTGATTAGGCACAAATCAGGTCTGAAACACAGGAAAACCTTGCGGTAACAATTATAGACAATTCTGACTTAGTGGAATTACGACATTAAGGCTTCCCACTGTCACCATAGTTGAGTGGTCAAGTAATAGTTATTAAACTTACATGACGTATATTAATCCTATTAGTTTAATCAACTCAAGTTTATTTTGAGTTTCAATTGCCAATCAGTTAATTCTATCTGAATATCCCCCTCCCTGCAGTGTTATAACCTATTGCAAAATCAGTAATTATTCTTTAGGTTTCAAGAATTCGTAAATTTTTTAACCTCTGATTTGATCAATTGCCTAAGCGACTGATAAAATCTATGGTCAGAACATGGATACTAGAAGCAGTAGAAAGACTACAGAAGCTAGACTATAGAATCAAATGCATCTCTTATATTATCAGCGAATGCTTATTTCAATGTCAAGGCAGTTTGAAAACTGGACTGATCATTTTTCCAGGGACACTGATAATTTTTTTCTAGTACATTTATATTATTTTTGAGCATTTGATTTTTGAGCTTATGATTTTTGAGAATACGATGAAAAGAAGACAAATTTCAGTTGAAACTCGGAATTTTTTAAAGTCACATTTACCTTGTAAAAATATACGTTCTGCAATTTATAACGCCGAAAGTGAGTTTTGATTTGCGGAAACTATTTCCTCTTGGGACCCTCTCTGTTGGAAATATTTATGAAGGGATTTCTTTTTTCTGTTCCTATCATCAACTTTTTACAGTGAAAAATACTTCAAAGAGGATAAGGAAACATTAATCTTAAACTGTTTAATTAAATATGGGTTTTTCCGTCGCCATTCTCTTTTCGAAAGTAATCTTTGTCGCGCGTCAAAACTACCTCTTACGGATCTGAACTCTTTCACGAAAATGAAGGCCCTGAGTTCCTGGCTATACATGATTCCTAGGAAATCTTGTAGCCATTACCAGTTTTCTGATGATGCTCATCATGCAACTGGTAAAAGTAGCCAAATGCAAGATTGACATTAACAGAAATATAGTTTTGGATCACAGATTCTTCGGGAATCACGCAGGAATAAAGACAATGATTAGGAATGGAGGAACCACTGTTTTTAGCTTCGTATTTTTTATCCTGCGCTTTGGTAATATTCCCAACAAAAAACTCAAGAACCAAATATACCAACAATTCTCGAATAAGCATATCGTACCTTTTTTTTATGCAAATGCAAAAGAGAAATGTATTAAAATTTACTTTAGGTGTCCGCAAATTGAACGTTTTATATGTCATTTAAAACAAATTTTCACAATTGAGTGTTAATTTTCACAATTAGAGAAAGTGATTTAAAAGAAAAAATGAACATCTGCAATCGGTAAACTGCAGCAGGGAAATATTTAAAGTGCAGGTAGAAAAGGAAAAATATACAATGAAACTACAAAAATTGGAAAACAAGAAAACAAAGAGTTATTTATTAATTTTTTTTTCAATTCTTTGGTCAGCAGCAAAATGAAACTTATAAAAATATCGTGTTTTTCCTCGGAAATTACACACATTTATAGACCTAGTGATAAAGACACACTTGAAAGACGTGAGGGTGCAATACCTCAAACAAAAACTGGCAGAAAATCGATTAGCACACCCGAAGTGGTGGCAAGTTCGATGCTCGCCAAAATAGCACTACCAGTGGAACGCAGAAAGTCATCATTCAACTTCTAAAGAGTTTATCCACTAGAAAGTTTTTAGTGGGCAGATCCGATAGTGAACTCGTAGGAGCTATGAACCGCAGATGGGTCTGATTTTGCCTGCTGTGCTGACGAGTAGCCGGACTGTGGGCTGTATCCGGCACCCGCACTACCTGCCTGACTGCTGTAAACAGAAGCTCCAGACTGTCCTTTGTAAGCACCGCTGGATTGCTCTCCGTAAGATTCCTCGGAAGCTCCGTAAGAAGACTCAGTCTGGGTACCGTAAGAAGATCCAGATTCCCCAGCGGAAGAGGCTCCGGATCCTTTGTAAGAGGGAGTCTTCGGCGATGCCCGCTTGTAGGTGGGTGCTGAGTAGGCGGAGGAGCCTCCAGACTGAGACTTGTAGGCGGATCCGGCGCTAGATGCGGCGGGCTTGAAAGATCCGGCGGGGTAGGTGGGGGCGGAGAATACAGCTGCGCCCTGTTGTCCGTAAGACTCGTCCGCAGACTGACCACCGTAGGCGGATTCTTGGTTGTAGGCGTATTGTCCGTCAGACTGGGCGGATTCAGGCTGGTAGGCGGAAACTGGGGCTGCTGCCTGGGGGTGCTCATTGTACAGCTGTCCGTGGCCGCCGAAGAAAGAAATGAACTGAGAGGACGAGGCTGCGCCTGGGCTGTAGGCGGGGGCTTCCTGGGGGTAGGCGGGAGCTGGAGCTGGGTAGGCGGGGGCGGCAGCATAGGCGGCGGCGGGTCCGGCAGCGTAGGCGGGGGCAGGAGCGTAGGAGGCGGCTGGCTGAGTGTAGGTGACCGCCTTTTGAGAGTAACCTGGGGATCCCTGTGAGTAGGTTTTTTGGGAGGGCTGTGGGGCTCTGTAGGTGTATTGTTGTGCGGTTGCCATGGAGATGAGTGCTGCTGCGAGGATAATCTGAAACATCGGGGAAATCAGGAGGAGCTTAGATTATGAAGGAATCTCAGAAAAATATCAGTTACACAATGCAGGACTCATAAGTAACGTGATAACGATGCAATTTGAGGTTTTTCCCATAAATTCTGTCATTGATCTGCCGAAAATAGTTTTTTACCCGTGTCAGCTCAGCATGTATTCCGCGTCTTTTTATTTTTTGAATGAAACTAATTACGGATTGCTCAAGCTAAAAGAGCATAGGTGCGACTGTGTTTATCTCGCCTCTGAGTAAGTTCTACGAGAAAAATTGGCTTCTTGACTCATGTATTCATTTTTATATTATCTCTTGGAAGAAGCAAGCTATTGGGACATTTTCAAGTTCAATAATTTCTCTCTCCTGTCGATAAAAAATGGGATTTATTAAGCGAAGAGTGCAACGAGGAGAGAAAATTTCAAAAAAAAGAAAAAAATGTTCTTCAGACGGTCTTGGTAGATTTTGTAAAAGCTTTTAAGTACCCTCCTCTGAAGTTTCAATGATTCATCTAAAATTTTTGCTGCGCCATCCGCTTTTTCTGGAACTAAGAGGAGGCCGACGGACCTATAATGATTGTACAAAATGTACAGTAAACATTTTTGACGGACTCCTTTTATTCGTAAGTGAAAATATTGGTGCCTTAGCCAAATGAAAACGAGATTTTTCAAAATTTCCATTTCTGTTTTAATTTGGACTTATTTTCATCACATGTGGGTAAATTGTTTCCAAATAAATTCCCTCGTCAGTCATTTTCATCTGACTCCACAAAAATGTCCTTCCCAAAAGCTTCAGTAAATGCATACGTTAGCTCCAAGCATTTTCAATTTTATCGCCCTCTCAAGAACGGATTCCATCTTTGAAATTTTTCATATCTTTTTCTTGAAAATGTTTGTCTTCAAGATAAAAATTGACTCTCTTGTAGTCATCTGCACTTGCACCGTATGTATTGACGATCAAAATGAAGAAACTCTTCTATAGTTGTGTTGTTCTCATCAGTTACTAAGAAAGAAAGGGCTTGCAATAATATTTCGAGTGAAGTAGAAGTACTCCTTGAAAAACGATAAATGTGTGCATTCAGTGGGTTGTACTCAGTGAGGATCTTTAATCAACAGAATTCCACTTTTTAGGAGCCGATCGAAGAATCAGCAGGAATGAAAAAGCAGGAAAAAAAACTAAAATGCAAGTCGGTATTACTTTTTGGCGACTTTAAAATATTGATTGTTCCAGCATCAATCTTCATCCGAAAAAAAAATGAAGTACACACCTTATAAACTGCATTATGAAAATTAAAGTTTTTTCCACCTCTTTTTACTGATTATGCCAATTTTTAGTCCATACATGATTTCCTTCATCAATTGTTGCATTGATACAGCGTTTTCCTTTTTGTTTCAGGTAATTTTGATTCCGCTTAGTCTTCCAATTGATGAAATTATTTTGAGAAAATGAATCATTCTGGTAATGTATGTTAATTACTGATCACAATTTTTTCAGTTTGTTTCGGGTGGTCCGTTAATAGAAACTGATCGTGAATACCGTTTATACTTTGAAAATGGCATACCGAATAAATGCAAGAGCTTGTCAATTCAAGGTGAATTTATCGATGGATACGAAACGTTTCATGAACCAAAAATTGTTTCAAGTTTCGGTAAAGGTCGAGATACACGAACAAATTCTGATCAAAGCATACCAGTCAATGACTGATGATCATCATTCAACAGTTCTCTTTGATCAAAATTGGACGGGCCGTCAAGTTTTGATCAGAATGTGAGTGCCGCTCTCCATCATTTCCTGCCGCACGAAACATTTCTGCCAAGTTTCAATTTTAAAATGAAGCAAAGTAATGATTTTAAGAC
This sequence comes from Bemisia tabaci, assembly GCF_001854935.1. Taxonomy (NCBI): domain Eukaryota; kingdom Metazoa; phylum Arthropoda; class Insecta; order Hemiptera; family Aleyrodidae; genus Bemisia; species Bemisia tabaci. Next base: position 2,646,253 of record NW_017553907.1, read on the forward strand.
TGATGACTCCCTACATTTTGATAGCAATTGGTTCAGGAATTCGATGGTGTATACCATAAGAAGATTCAAGTACGAACCTATTTTGGTTAGAACTGGTAAAATTCCCCACCCTCCAAAGTTTTCGGAAATGTCGTGACGTGGAAAAGTCGCGGACCTCAAGTTTTCCTTTTATTCGCCTTCTTTTTTATCTTTCAAGGGTACTAAACGCTCGAGTCAAAAAGTACATGGTAGTGAGTTTACTTACTTGGAACGCCATTCTGCCGATTAACACTTTCGATTTCACTGTTAAAACTACTCCACGGCCCGGATCCCAAAGTCGATATGCCGCTGGACCCCAGAAAAAAGAAGTATTTATATCGACATACACGTTCCGCGGACCCAGAGGTTTATGCAACTGAAAAAAGAAAGAGTCAAGATGCTCCAAACGCCCCCTTTCCAAGTCCTTTGTTTCCTCCGACGTGAAATTTATGCGGTGAGTAAGCGGCCGGTCTGGCAGAAGATCAAGAGGGGGTGGGGAAAGGAGGAATCAGGCCCACGTAACGGACTCCGGCCGTTTTCGGTTGACTCGCCGGATCCCCCCGAGAGCCCCGGGCATTTGGAGACAGTTGAGGAAATGAGTGCAAAAAACGAGATGATGCTCTTGTTTTGCTCGCGATGGTTGCCACGTTCACGGGAAAAAAGTTGGATGATTTCAGCTCCATGCCCAGCTGATTTTAACGGGAGCCAGAGTACTTGCACCAGCCAGAGAGCTGGAACTTGACAGACACACGGGAAAAAAGAGGTAGCAGTCGTTCAATGTTCAATGAGATGGGCATTTCCAATTAATAAAATTGTGGTAGTACCTCAATGAACTACCTCAATCAACCCCCAATAATTAAACCCAAATGTTGACGTACTACCCCAATTTGAGGTGCAGCATTACCAATATTTGTTTGACTGAAAATGTTCGTACACGCAGAAAAAAACTTTGTGCATTGGACCCGAAGTTGAGGTCATATGGATCTCTGAAGTTTTCTGATCACGCATCCGAAAACTTGAGGTCGAGGTGCCGAAGTTCGGGTCAGACATTGAGGCACTTCGGTATGTGCCGGAGTACTTCAGATGTGCGACCCGAAACCCTTCGGTATACGTTGAAGTACTTCAGATGTCTGACCCGAACTTCGGCAGCTGGACCTCAAGTTTTCGGATGCGTGATCATAAAATTTCAGAGATCCATATGACCTCAACTTCGGGTCCCACGCACGAAGTTTTTTCTCTGTGTATCATCCAACAAATCTGGGTAAAACCACAGAACACTTTTTCTCCGTGCAAATCTGTAGACAAAGAAGACAAGGATGAAATGGAGCGATCATTATGGTGGAGACGAGTGGTTGTTGTAGACAAATGCAGAAAATAATGCCCTGATTATAAGGACCCTCGGTGAGTTCCCGCGTTAGTTAGTCTATTACTTACATCCGTTGTCTATTGCAGAAACCCACTTCCATCAAAATGATCCCTCTATTCCCTCTTTGCCATCTTTTCTTATTGCTTTGTTAACCAATTTCAATAGACAGCCCGCAGAGGTACGGTTAGGTCAACTTGAAATGAAATCAACCATACCTCCGGCTGGTGAAACTTTCTGGCTGTCGCCAAAGACAGCCAGGAATATAGCTGAAATCATCGTACTTTTTTCGTGACGACATTTCCTGTAATCAGACTGGAGGTTTTGACACGCTTGCAATGGACCAAAAGATGAGGTAAGAATTGAACCTCTTATTACTGTCTTAATACAGTCAACACTAACTTACAATAGCGAGAAATTGACGTTTGTTATATATACATTTTAAACACTGAGTGTAAACTTTCTGGAGACGAAACACCATAATCAAGGAAGGATGGATTAGCCATGGAAAACAACCCTTAAGTTAGGAAAATAATTGAGGATTACTGTCATACCCATTTTCCTCCTGCTTTGCGTGGCAATAATTTTAATATTACCGAACAAAATTTACCTCATTATTTCAGATCAAAGCTGACCCATAGTTCAAAAGTCCCAGTATAATTATTCAATAATAAAAAGAGGAAACTTATTTTTTAATATCACAATGAAGAAAAACATGCATTTTGGAAAGTAAAAACATTTATCAACCGGAAATGCAGATTAACCATGATCGGTAAAAAAGTCCTCCGTTAACTAAAACATTGACTGAACTTGTATTGTCTTTAATTGGCAGAGTACCCTAACGACACGACGCACAGTTGACGGACTGTCAAAACGCGCTGCAAAAACTTTTGATGTGGAAAATTTCTTCATTCTTCTGTTTTACCGTTGAAAAAATATTTGCCATTGATGAATCCTCCACTTTATCCGCATGGGACCGTCCACAAATGGACCTAGTTTAGCAAAAACTAGCGAAGTCGCATTTTGGGGAAAAAATCAGGTGGAAGTAATTTGAATTCAACTACTTGTGAATTTTTTTCTGTCAAAAGTTTTAAGTCCAGGCGCGGAAGATTATTTTGAATGTGAAAATAGTCGTTCAACTTCGTCTTTCACGTCTTATACTGATATCCGAGCAAAGAACAATGATCTTGGTATTAGCGCCTTGATGCGCAACTATTCGTGCTCTATGGACATCCTCGGTGCATGCTAAAAATTGAAGGCATTCTAGACTTTTTCAATCATGAAGCAATGCTTGCAGCGACAGGCTGATTCCATCACAAGGCGGGTGGCCGAATATACTATCCTGATTTCTGAGGGTACTGCGGAAATATCTGTTGCTTCTCTTGCCTTAGTTTTTATCAAAAATTTCATATTGCCATTAATATTGGTAACGATGCGGCACACGCTACTGTCTGCATTGCTTCATGGACAAGAGGGACTAGAGCGCCTTCTATTTTTTTATATGCAACACGCATGTCCCTTGAGTACGATTAGTTGTATCAAGGTGTTAATATCAATATCATTGAATGCGATGCCAATGTTAGCTGTGATATTAGTTCAAGAAGTGTATTATTCTCCCTGCGTGTCATTGAAAGAATTCATCGAAAAAACCTGCCCATTATGGCGTGCTCGTGCTTTGAAATACATCGGTTCAAAAACAACTTTAAACGGTGTTATCTTATTATATGGGGTATAGTTTCATCAGTTGATGCTACAAAGTCACTAAGCCTGTTATTGATACTACAATCTAGCGATCAGTCGTGATAAAGCGTTGCAAATTATACACAAGGTGCTCCAGACCACGTATGCCAGGTTTTTTTCTCCGTTATTTTAGATTGTAAGCTGTTAGAAACGGGGTGTTTAAATAAGGAGTGAACCCCAAGAATCAGATTTTCGAGGTTCCCTCAGCTCCGTTGGAGTCTGTTAGTTTGTCAGTTTTTGTCCTTCCTTAAAAAAGGCTGGAAGGATCACTGGAAAAAATGATCGCACTGGAAAAAAACACATTGGATCTAGAGTCCAGTCTCTTAAAAACATCGACAAGAAAAAAATACTTTTGATTCAATCAGATTTAAGCTTAAATCAAGAACAAAGCCTCTTAATTTGAGCGGATTTCCTTTTGATTTAAGCTTAAATTTGATTGAATCAAGAGTCCTTTTTCTTGTCAATGTTTTCAAGAGTCTGAACTGGAGATCCAATGTGTTTTTTTTTTTTCTTTTTTTTTCCAGTGCGGTTGAAACATGATGATTCTTGCATTAGCCTCCAAGAGTTTATCTCATCTTGATCCCAACTAATTTTCTCTTGAAGCAAGAACTAAATTCTCATGTTTAAACAAAAGAGTTGCTTAAATTAAGCAGCATCATTGTTCATTCAAGAGAAAATATTTCTTGGCGAAAAATTTAAGAATAATTTTGCACTTTTACTCTCAGTGAATACTCCGCAAACGAGGTACGCGTTTTTGCAGTTTCACCGTCGATTTCCTCCTTTTGGGAATGCTGAATTTTTGGTCGTAAAAAGTCCTGTTTTGGAACCTGTGCGATGTAGAAAGTTATCGCTCCGCATTGCCAGGCCGCCGACATTTGGGCAGTGGTCTAAGTTTTTTGCTCGTATATTACGCGCATGGCCTAGACGGGAAGGATGGACGATTCCAGTAAAGTCTGGGGAGCCCATGCAGAAAAAAAGATCGCCGCGGCAGGCACGTTCTTAAAATCCGAGACACCTTTCGCTTTTGGTTCTTTCCGCTCCCCGTTTCCTCGCCTGCTTCCGATTCTTATGCGCCAGACGTGTTGCCACATTTTTCCTAAGATAGCGTTTTTGCACCAATGTGATACATGGGATCAAAACATGCATCTTCGTGATTTTTTTTTCAACAGCACTCACACAAAAATTCACGTGATCATGGTTACTTTGGGTTATTTTCTGTTCCTTCTTTCGGTCAAATCAACGGTACACGGACTTTATGTCCACTTTTTTTACGTCCGCAGAATTTTCGTCCACAATTTTTACGTCCACAGTTCTAAAGCCCACACTATTTTTAAGTCCATTACTTAAACGGCCACTAAGTCAAGTCCACAAATGTAAAGTCCACTAAAATCAAATACAAGCGTCAGTTTGAAGCGTTTCCTCAGTCACTCCGCGAGTTTAAATATTAGAGCCTAACACAGAGCGGAGCGGCGTGTTAGCAGCGCAGAACACGCAATGGCGCCTACAAACCTCACGGGATACTTCTCGCATTGCGCAACGCGTGAAGTATCCCGTTAGGTTTGTAGGCGCCTATGCGCGTGTCACGCTGGTTACCTGCCGCGCCGCGCCGCAACGCTTTAAGCAACTATTTCGCGTCAGAGGTGTTGCACGTTATCCTACAAGATTAAAGGCGCACGAAATAACCAGTTACAGAGGACTTTCAATTTTGACTGCATCTGTTACTGAAAAATGTTTCATTTGGCATTGGAGCGTTTCCTAGGCTCCCGCTTTGGTTTTCATCCTATCATATCCGTACAGTGTACCATGAACATATGTTTTTATCTGCTCTTAGAGTCTGTTCTCTTTCATGACTTGATTCATGAACGAAATGTTTTTTTAAGAATGAAGGTAGTAGGAGTATGCATTTATTTTTAAGGTGGTTCCTGTCATTTAAATGAGAGGAAAAAAATGTGGACATAACATGTCCACAATTTGGACAATTTTGGACATATTCATGGTTGGACATTAAATCATATGGACCTCATAAAGACTGGACTTAACGTTTAGTGGACATTAATAGCGGTGGACATTTATTTAATGGACGAAAGGTAGGTGGACACAAAGTCTTGGAAGCAAATCAACCGAAAAGACTTGGACTTAGTAACACATTTTATCATATGTTTCTGTCATTTGCAGTGAAATCAATACCACAAATTGTTCATTTTCAGTTGACTGGAAAAAAGTTACGGGCTGTATAGACATACCGTCTGTCCCGGGCTCCAAAATAATGACATAGCCAAAATAATGTACTAATTTTTGTCCTTGAAATTTTTTTCATTCGCCCTTTTTTCTACTATTTGCACTGAAATGATCGTTCTTGAAATATTCAGCAAATTGACAAATCCGTCAATTTTCACCGACGTATTGCGTTTACGAGCTGAATTTTCAAAAATTTTAAACCGACGAGATTTCTTTTAAAATGCTCAGAGATAGAGAGGCCTTGCATACCGTTTCCTTGGATGAGAGGGTTGGTAGTTTCGAAATGACCCTCTCTTAAGCTTCTCTCTGGATCCGTCTTTGGGTCATACAAATCGAACTTTGGCTCATAATGAGCACATAAGTTTCTCAGTTCAGGTAACATAAGATTTTGGTCGCAAGAACCGAATTTCGAATAGCTGAACCAAAGCTCGGGCCGGATTGGCTGTGACTTTAAACTTCGGTCACCTAAACCCAAAAACTTTGGAGTTCAGTATGAACCGAATTTTTCTTCCACGTGCTATCCGGCGAATAAATCGCCAACAGATCTTAATGAACGTACAAAAAATCACATTCATCCCTGATGTTGCCAATTAGACGTATTTCTCGAACTATGTGTATTATGGCGTGAGCTCTATTATGCATATATTCTTATGGGTCTCTGGGCTCATGTCTTAAGGCACATAGTTCCGTTGTCATATATACGTCTAATAGAGAATTTGCAGGTGTCTGAAATTTAATTAATTTCGTGTTTAAGTGGAAATTACTGAGTGAACTGAACACAGGGATACCCTCGATTCATGAATTGAACAATTATTGGAGAAGATATGACTAAATAATCTAATCTGCTAAAAAACATGTGTTTAAATGGGAAATGCCGCCGGATAACGTCATTAGGCGGTGCGATTTCGCACTTTTAAATCCATTTGTATACAATTTCCCATATCAGAAAAAAATTATAAAAAGTACTGTGAAATCAGCTCTTTAAGCATTTTCAGATGAAGCAATAAAAAATTTGCATGCAAATTCTCCATCAACGATACCCATTTCCGAAATGTAACAGAATGAATACCTCCACCCGTCTTGCCAGTAGTTGCGAATACAATGGTGGCGAATATGTGTTCTTGAAAAAGTGCCGAGTCAGGATCAGTCCCGCGGTCCATTCACGTCGGCTGGAATCAGGATCGCTATCTTCGAGGGTCGCAACCTCTCAGGATCCGGGCATCCCAATTTTTTCGTGTCGCCGCCCAAACACGGGTGCCCGCCGTCCGATAATCGAAAATAGGTCAATAAGCGAAGGCCGATCCGCGTATTCTGATCATTCGCCTTGACCTTGGGCGAAGAGAAAAAATTGATCAGATGTAAAACACTCGGGAGAGTCTTTCCTGCTGCGGTGGTAATGGTGGAAGAACAATCGACGGATCTTATCGCCGGGCTCGGTTCAGCTTTCTGCAACTTCAGTTGTTGTTCCCCCTCTTTAATGAGGTGTCATTATTCGTGTAACTTTATTTACATTATCAAATGTAAATTAGTTCCTGTCTGAGGCGTCGAGAGAAGCTTTGTGCTTACGAACTCCAGATAGAACTTCAGTTCTCTCTTTCACGGAGTGCTGAGGCTTACTTCGTTTAGTGTTCTTTATTCATTCTTACTCACTCACTCAAAAGCCAACTATCGCAGATTCTTATTCTGCTGTGGTATCGAAGAGAGCAGTAAGTGCACACTGGGATGAACCTCGACACACATAAAAGCATGTGCTAACCATGGCCCATACACACATGCTTTTACTGCTACCTCCGCTGTCACGGCAGTATTCTATTGGTATAGAATAAAAATTATTAAAATTAAATTTTATTTTTTACTTTTTTTTTTTTTTTTTTTTTTTTTTTTTTTTTTTTTTGGACGATGACAATACTTTCTCTACCCTCGAGGGAAGCGAGAAAGTAAAAAACCAGATGAAAGCTATGCTCCTGCATATACTTAGTGTGTTTTTGAGTTTATTGTTCATTTGAGTGTAGAATACCGACCGTATATGGTTACATGAACAGATAAGCTTGGCAAATTCGAACTCTGTACTTATACGCCTCTTATGACCGACTTTTTTTCAGTGCAGGACTGTAGTTAAATAAACGCGCTAAGGGGTTGGGGGTGGCAAAAGTTGTTTGGAGGAGGGATACTTAAGTGATGAAAATTACACAATTTAAGGAATCTCAAAAAAAAGCTCTAAAATTTCTAGAAATTCCATCCAGGAGGATTGAATTCCAAATGCAAGAGAAGAGGGGGGCGAGGGGCGTTGACCTTCATTACGCATTTCTTTCCTATACAAGCGTCCATCACCGTAATGAAACATTGGCATTAAAAATTGACGCCTTAAACCTTTATGTCCTAATTTTTTGAGGTATCCCTAATCGTGATTATTTTATTTTTTGAAGTATCCTTGTTTTGATATAGTCCGGAATAAAAATAGGAAACACATTCGAATAATTATGAAGCAAGAAAGCTTCAGTCCCACGCATTCTTAAACCGTCTGTTGCACTAGTTTTGTATAGTATTTAAATTAAAGACTAAAGGATGTCGGCTCATTGTTAATGTAGGTTTCCATAATTTATTTATTTTTTCGCACCTAATTTCTAGTTTCTAATCCACAAATCGCGTTGAATCTGAGCATTTCGCGTGAAAACTGCAACACAGGTGACCTACGCACTTCTTTATTCCCACCCTCCGGCGCTCCGATTCAATGGCTCAATTGGTTCAACTTTACGAGCGAACTTAACCTCACCTCTACGGTCATTAATACCCGTCAAATTCATATCAACAGCAAAACATACCGTCGATTCATGTTCTCATTCAAGTGGGCGGCCCGTCACAGAAGGGCAAAGTGTAAGGAAAATCGTATTGAAATTAGAATACGATGCAACCATTAACCTACATCTGAACCGCCCCCGGGCGGTATCGGAACGTAATTATAATGTCAGCGGTAATGAAAGACAAGTCGAGACATGAAATACACCCTACAAGAAGATGCAAAAATGGCGTTGCGCATCTGCGAGAAGAGCTTGAATTGCAAATTTGGTCAGTTCCATAACAAACCATGCATTATCTTTTCTGGGAGCCTGGTCTCGAAAAAGTCTGTACACGAATCTCCTCAGGCTAGCTTTTGGAACAAGCTCGAAGTCTCTGGTCATAAGGTGGTTCGCTGCGTTGTTTGCTAATTATCGTTCTTGTATCGGTACTTTATAATTCGAGTGGTAATACCATCAGTGTAACAATTGGAGCTCTTTAATACATCTTTATATCGATATTATGTTTATATAATTATTGTTAATTTTGCTTGAAATGCTGTTGCGTGCAGACTTTTTAGGAAATTGCGTGACGCGTTGCACAATGCAAATGTCTAAATCGATTGTCGATTTCGGAAAAAACAAATTATGGGTATCTACTAAATTTCTCAAAGCACATTATGTTCAGGGTGAAGAAACGAAGAAATGGTGTTCCAAGGAATCTGCGATATTTCGAATTGAGTTACGCGTTTTTCGACTCACATAATTGAAAACCTCAGATTGATCGTGATGGTTGAAATCAGCCCGCCGATAATTATGATTTTCGTCCAGAATATAATCGGAGGTGTTTAAGAAACAGCTCGATAATGAGGGTTCTCTTGATGTTCGCGGAATGTAAGGCCCTCCCATGTAATCATTCTCCGAAACCTGACACAAATAGAAAGTGTCGTGTAGTTCACGCTGTAATTAAGGAAAGTTTAATCAAGTAAGATTCTCACACGTTTTCGCCGATTGGACTCACATCAATTAATCTGAGTAAAGTTTTACTCAAACTATCAGAAGAGAAATCCCGTGTAAGGCTGCAAAATCTTCTCTTTTGCGAAAAAAATTGAATGACTCAAGCGAAATCATTCTGCAATGGCAGTACTGGTTTCTTGCGGCCCAGTAAAATCATCGGCCATCGATATTTCTCCATTTGAAGCTTTGGTAAAGAATCGATTATCAAGTTAATCGTTTCGGATATCCTCATAATCAATCCTTTAACATGAACTCGACTGACATATTAATCGACTCATCACAAAGAACAACACATCATTGACGTATCGAAGGCGAAACCAGTGGCGTTGCGTGAATGATCGACTTTTGATAGTTCCCGGCCATTTGAAGCTATTGTAAAGAATCGATTATTAAGGTATTCGCTGCGAACACCCTCTTTATCGATCTTTTTCCATGACTTCAAATGGCAGATCAATCGATGTATCGCAAAGCATGCCACACCGCTGGAAACTTCCCAACCACATATCTCGGATTGTGACGTCGTAGACTTCCTGCCATACGTTAGTTTTCAAATGAAAAACTACTCATCGTCGATTCTTGAAAACTTCCGTGATCTTTCCTCTGTATGCGGAGAAAACTTTGTGAGAATTTTAGGAATTGATGTTGATTTGATCACCTTCAAAAAAATAAAATGTGAGCGGAGATTTTTAAACACGACAAACGAGATACGTGGTCTGGTAGTTTCAGCGTCGATATGTATCGATACTCGAAGAAAATGTTTGGTTTTTCATTTGTTTCAAATTCATAAATTCTGTTATTTGTCTATTCATTAAACTAGTTTTTTGCATCCCCTTCTTCGAAACTTAGAAAGAAACCTACAGACCACTTTATGAGTCGTCACACTCTATGAGATAAATGGGTAACAATTTTAACAATGGCGATCACCTAAAAATAGGTGTCCTTATGTATAAAATATCAGTGCTTTGACCTGTGTCTTCCTTTTACCTGTCAACTTAGAGCGTGAATCATTGAAGTTTATAAATGTAGGAGTTAGACTGCCGTGTTTTGTTTTTTTTCCTGCTGGTTTAATGACTTCGTGTCTATAGCACCTTCAGCCAACTTTAGACAATGTTTAGTGTCCGTAGACATCGTGGGATCTCCCTGATCCAGGCTTTTCCAATTTTCATTGATTAGGGCCGAGGAGAATCTGTTTCAGCAGATCTACTCGTCACTTCCGTGAAAATTAGACGCCACCACCGGGATTCCATCCCGGGACCTATTGACCTGGAGTCAGACGCGCTGACCACCAGGCCAACCTGGCCGGCTACTGCCGTGTTTATTAGTGTAGTTGTTCAGCTGTACTTAGTTGCGTGTCCACTTTATCATTTTACCCAACCTTAAAAAAGGAAAGGGAGCAAAGAAAAACTTACGCGCTGCAATTTCATGCGTAGTGAGTGTTTTGAAAAATATTGATGGGTGAAATCGGAAAACACGCGCGTATTTCTATTTGCAGCGTTGTGTAATTACCGTCATACATGCTCTATTTATCATAAAGATCTTGTCCAGTATTTTATGAAATGAGATCTCTGATGAAATTATTTCTGAGCAGGGATTTTAGAGTAACTTTAGGTGGGAAAATCTAAGCTAGTCATATTCTTCATAAAGTACATCTTTGTTGTCCAATAATTCGAATAACCCAATTAACGTAGGTAGTTCGAAATCCTCCAAGGTCATCAGTTACAATTGACAGGTAAGGCTTGATCGGAAATTCGAAATAAAATTGACTATTTTTCTCTACCATCCATAGTAAATCCATTTCCTCAGGAACTCAAGTAATATAGCTGTAAAAGGAAGTTTTTTTCATTAAAAAGTTCCGGATTTTAATGAATTTCTTTTCGCCCCTTTGGGAGCAGAAATGCATCATTTAGAAGTTGAGTCGATCAACTGCAGTCGGTGTAATTACGATCTTTTCAACATGCAATGGACCAGTAGACAAGTTATACAAATTTAAGCATTCGGATACTTGTTCCTGAACCAACATTTCTTTTCGAGCAAAGGAAACAGGGTGGCATGAAACGCAAGATAGAAATGAAAGATTGGAAATTTCAGTGAAATATTTCATAAAATTTCACGAGGCTGTGAAATATTTCATATTTTTTAGGATTAGAGGATGCAACCTGCACCCAAAAACACAAAAATAGAAGAAAGTTTCAATTTATAAATTATGCGAAACATGAAAAGAAACCGGTATATTTCAATATCTTTCATTTTCTGAAATTTTATTAAATATTTACTTGAAATTTCAAAGTTTTATTTTTTATGAAATTTTGCCGCACCCTGCGGAAATCACTGAAATTAACTTCTAGCCAAGATATGTAATGTTTCTTGGCGCATGAATTCATACCTCTGCTCGTGAGAAAACAAAATTCTAAGTGAGTCAAATCACGCATTAAGCGTTGTTACCATAATATTCTCTGTGATATGAAAATATGACAGCCTCAATCTCGATCCCTCAGTTCATCTGTTGACATTTTTGAATACAAAACAACACAAGGTGGGGAAAGAACACTCATCGATTAAAAGACCTACCGAGGCCCTCGTAATGTATGATTTGATTCAAGTTCACCACTTTTTCCGCAACCACTATTAAATAAAAACTTTTACATCTTAATTAGGAGTTGATTTCTATAATTTCCGTGGCGCGAATCGTGTTTCACGTGAAATTATGGCTCAGAAACACGTATTAGAATTCTAAAATTTGTGCCTTATCTACTTGTTCATTGAACAGTTTTAACTGAAATCAGCCTAAATACAGGTCACGTTGCTTAATTTTCTGTCGTGTTTCATTATTTTACCAGAGCACTAAACTTCGTAACACCCTCAAAGTTAAACTTTCCTTGTATTAACCTCAGATTATTAATAACATACATACATAAAGCCGCTTTTTTAGCGCCGATTATTATTAACATACTCATTAAATTCTAAGTGTCAGTGTTGCTTATATTCCCGTCTAAAAATGAAACCTCAAAGAAAATTAGGCAACATCTCATGCAGCTTGGAACTTTTTGGAGGCTGACTGATTAAATTCGTATAATTGATTAGCAGGCATGTTTCCATAGGCTTTTAAATTTTTGAAAAGAACTAGATTTATGTAAACAAGTGATAGTCAGTAAAAAAATTCAAATACCTGTATGTTTTAACAGATTTATTGATGGTAACAAAATTTGGTAACAATGAATCACATAAATAAATAGTTAAATGACTTTGATGGAAGATGATGATTTGAAATAAATAAGTTAACCGTGAACATGGCTCTTGGATGTCATGGAAGAACGAGGTGAAAGCGTCGTCTAACCGTAGTGGGGGGCTGCGGGGGCGGAGTAGGAGGAGGATGAGTAGGATGGGGCAGAGTAAGATGGGGAGGAGTAAGAGGGGGCAGAGTAGGATGGGGCAGAGTATGAGGGGGCAGAGTAAGATGGGGCAGAGTATGAGGGGGCAGAGTAAGATGGGGCGGCGTATCCGGAAGGCTTGTTCAACAGCTGCACGCTCTGGGAAGAGTAAGCCTCACCACCCTTGTAAGATGGGGCGGAGTATGAGGGGGCAGAGTAAGATGGCTTGTAAGCTGGGGCGCTGTAAGATGGGGCGCTGTAGGATGGGGCGGAGTATGAGGGGGCAGAGTAAGATGGGGCAGAGTAAGCTGGGGCGCTGTATGAGGAGCTGTATGAGGGGGCGGGGGCGCTGTAAGCTGGGGCACTGTAGGCCGGCTTGTAGGCGGGGGCGCTGTAGGAAGGAGCGCTGTAGGAAGGAGCGCTGTAGGCGGCGGGGGCGCCGTAGGAGCCAGTGCTGTAGGAGGATGAGCTGTAAGACGGGCTACCGTACTGGGCGGTAGCGACAGCGAATACAGCGGCGAGAACGACGAACTGCAACAGTCAGAAAAAAGTGCCGATTAGAAATCTGATTTGACATTTTTTGACGGAAAAGTAGGATAGGAACAAGTTCCAAACTCTGTCAGAATAGGTCATTTGAGGGGCTCGGAAGACAAGGCGCATAAGTGCAGTTTTTGTTGTTTCGATAGACGCATGTTGGAAGTTGCGAAATTACATGGATCTTTATGGCGAAAATAATGTTCAAACTGACATTTTGTTGCTTAGTAATTGGAATTTGGGAGCGAAGTTCTCACAGAGTATACATTAAGACTAGTTTTACTTAGAATCATTCATATCTTAATTTTTTCAACAACTGCACTTATCCGCCTCGTCCTCCAAGCCCCTCAATTGTGCTGATTCCAGAATCATGTTTTCGTGATTGAATCCTCTGGATTAGCATAATTTAATATTTGTAGAATACATCCAGCGCCAAGTTTCGAAGTAAATATTGATAGAGGTACTGCCATTCGAAAACAGTGATTACTGTCAATTGTCATCCATCGAGGTCAAAATAATCAGATTTGTGCTATCAATCAATCAATAATGCACTCATGCCTCTAGGATTACCCTGCGTAACTGCTTATGAGCTACGGTTTGCACTACCGAGGTGAATGAGTCAATCACCTAATATTTCTCCAATGGCATTACGTCGGCTAAATGAGCCGTATTCACGAATATAATCATCTTTTTCAAATATAGTTTTGCGTACATTCGAATTTTATATTTTAAACTTGTATCTGATCGAATGTTGAAGTGATGTACCTTCATCTCCAAACAAACTTCATCTGAACAATTTTGGTCAACTTAGTGTTTTCTAAGTTATGTAAATTTGCAAATTAGTAAAAAAATAAAGAAATAAAATATTAATAAAGTTAAAAATTTTGTCAAAAAATCTAAACATAAGACGGTTTAAAAGTCGGGCTTGTCTTTTATAGTACAGTGTAACCATCCACTTTTTTTTACCGAAAAATTGATTGCCTTGCACACTGTCCATAATGCTGCAATAAAATGAAAGAGAAGGAGAGCGGTCTGCGTCACGGTCACAAAAAATTCGGTGAAAGGACCAGGTCCTTCATGAAGTTTTTTTTCTTTCAGAGTCAATGTTTCGGTTTAATTATAATAATCGATTTAATGCAACAGTCATGTTTCTACCTCACGTTTATCGACACCAATAATCAGAATAATTACATTTTTTTCGTGGAATGCTCAGAAAAGAAGGTGGCAAACTGCATTAATTTATTCCATTTGCAAGAACCCGACAAATCATAAAAAGGCGATGCAGTAGTTTTAAATTGGTACGTGAACCGTCTCAAATATGAGGTTGCGTCACCAATTTTTTCACCATCAAAAACTCATTTTATTCTCTCGTTATCGACCAATTAGATCGGTTCCGCCGAAGGCACGAGTTCACGAATTAACGCCCCAATTTTCTCCCCGCCCAAAGCTAGACTTGTTACTTCAATGTATCGAATTTAAATTTATCGAATAAATTTATCGAATTATCGAATAAAGTGGAGGCGCTGGACGGAGAAAGTATATCGATCTTTCGCGCATTACACAAGTCCCTCCGAAACTTGTCTGGGGTCTGGTTTTTTTGTGATTCCAGAGATCTGTGAATGGAAGAGCCGGTATCGCAGCCTCGTAATTTCGATCTGCTTATTAGGCGTTGTGGTCCCAGTATCCCCCCGGCTTCACTGCCAGGCGCAAAGCCGTAAATTTTCGAAGTGTATCCAGCGATACCAAATCGCGGTTTTAAGCTGAATTATTTAATATATTCTTTTACGGAAATTCAGGCACAGCGTGACAGTGAAAGTAGCGCGCGGAATAATTTTAATATTTTGTAACTTTTACTGCTCGAGCTATATCCGGAGGGGGATATAATCGTTTCTTTATTTTTGGCCGTTCCTTTTGTTTGGTAATAATTATTACTTAATACGGGTTTCGCTACGTCTTGTCCGTCTCAAGACCCTATTTCAAACTTTACCGTCCAACTCTCCATAAATGTTCGTTTTTTTCGTTCAGATTGAGGAGACAACCCCCCCCCCCCCCNTTTCTCCGCTCTTTTTGGAGGAAGTTTTTGAAAATAAAATACTCCGCTGCCTACTCATCTTAGAATACTATCGTGCCAAGGAAGAACGCCGAATGAACATTTGAGAGTTGCCAAATTTCCTTTGATAAAATGTTTCTTTTTGAGGCAAGTTATGTATATTTTTCCTTGAAATTTTCAGGAACTTTAGGTGAAATCGCAAACAAAATTATATGAAAAATTGGAAGAAAAATATTCATATGTTCACTAGAAAATTCGTGTCTTATCAAAGGATATTTGGCAACGCCTGAAGGTTCATACGGCGTTTTTCCTTAGCACGGCAGAATACTGCCGTGTATACAACCTCGCCTTTTTTCTAAAAGTGGAACGTGACTTTTTGTCAGAACGCAAAATTTAAAAAAATGACGTTAATTTCTAGCCGTAGAAACGAAAGAAAAAAAAAAACTTTGGCCATTTTCCCATCGGACGTTAGAAAAAAAACGACTGCTGAACAACCCGGAAACTCGGGAACCCGGATGCTGAAATCCATCAAAGTTTACTAGTGACATTTGCAGCTTAAATAGCAAACAGGGGTCCGCGTTGATAATGTAGTTTAAACTTAAAAGGAGTCAACTTTGAATGAACTGAACGATAGTTTGGCTTTATATGTTAAAATTTATCGCTGACATTTTATGCTCAGAAAGTTGTCAAAAAGATAATCAGCAGTCCGAATTTCACTATTCGATTTTAACACACTTACGCATGATACATGTCAGTTTATTGCCCGATTTTACTCAAGTAGACTTTGGTCTTTGGGTAAGCAAACTGTTGAAATTTTCAAACCCAAAAAACGGTAATTTCTCACTTAGTAGTCAAATTTGGAAAATAATTTTGTGTACGGACCATTTGGACCGCGTTAAGCAAAAAGGAACCAAGGTATATCAGCTATTGCTAAATTTATCGGGGCATTTTAATTTTTCATGAAAACGGTTGTGCGGATATATTTGCAAATGTCAGTGAATTTTCTGCATACTACGAAGCAAATTCCTAAAAATTTTCAAAGGAATCCGCACAAACGGCTCTTGTAAAAAATTAAATTGTCCCGTTAAATTTGGCAAACGCTGATGTAGTTCGGTTCTTTTCTGCGAAATGCGGTCCATATTGTTAGTGACATTTTGATGAAAAACATGTGTTGTGGGACTTTATTTCTTGCTATGTCTACTAGTTTATTTACACAGATCCGTCGCAAGATTCTAGGCTAACATGAGGTTGACAGACGCTGACAGTGAACACGACATTCTTGAACAGCGCTAAAAATTAGTCGACAGGTCGGTAATCGTAACACGCAAGTTCGAAGGGGAGACAGCTTGGCGCAGCATGGAGTGGAGATCTGGATTAGATAAACGCGCTACTCAAATCATAGCAAGGTGACAGCTATATTAATTTTCTGTCGTGTGCAAGATGAATAATGGCTCACTGAGGTTCGATTCATTTTATTTGGAGATAGCTAGTAATTAATGATCTCTCCTTACATCTTGTTTGCGAAGTGCAATTACATTTTTGCTTTAGTTGCCAAAATTGCTCAGGGATGTAGTATTTTTTTTTTCTTTTAAATGAGTTTTATGGGCTATTAGGAAAGGTGCATAAAACTATCCAAAATTTGAACGAGGTGATGAGTTGAAAATTATTATCGACTGTTATCGACTTATTATCGAAAATTATTATTATGCGGCTGTTATTTTCACTAGGATCATAAAACTAAAAATAACAACACTGGAAAAGAAACACATTGGATCTAGAGTCCAGACTCTTGAAAACATTGAAAAGAAAAAATACTCTTGATTCAATCGGATTTTTGCTTGAATCAAAACAAAATCCGCTTAAATTAAGAGGCTTGGTTCTTGATTTAAGCTAGATTCTGATTGAATCAAGAGTATTTTTTCGTGTCGATGTTTTTAAGAGTCTGGACTCTGGATCCCATGTGTTTTTTTTTTCTAGTAAATGAGAGCTATTGATATCGATGATTTGACAAAAATGCAGAGAACCATTCCACATCGCTAGCCATGACTTGTTTTCATGTTCATAATTTTGAGTTTCTCAAGCAAAGCTCAAAATGTGCTACTTCTAAGAATGTTCTCAGCTTCCGGCCAAAATATCACAAGCGCCATGCAACGTTTTAAGAATTTCTGCCGCCATTTTATTTTTTTACAGAGAAATTGTCGGTTGAATCTGTTTGAAAATTTCACTGAATTTATCGGCAGCATAAAGAAAATTCAGTGAAATTTCCGGACAGCTTCGTCGGACAATTTCTAAGTAAGAAAATAAAATGGCGGCGGATATTTTTAAACGTCGCATGGCGCTTGTAACACTTTGGTCGGAAGGTGACGATGTGTCGGTCAGAGATTTTAAGCCAGCTAACGTAGCACTCACATATCCACGGTGAAACCTCCCAACTTATTTTTATTTTGCGGTGTTCTACAATTTCTGCTATTTTATTATTTCAAAGAAAGGCTATCTACGTGATTTTTTGAAGTTTCTGACCGAATTTGCTGCGCCTAGAGAATGAAAATCAAGGAAGTTTTTAAGAATTGATGTTGAGTCGTTGTCTATCTACGAAATGAAGGATTACAGAAAATCTATAACGTCACAGACTTAAATACGCGATGTGGGAGTTTTACCTTCGTTATGGCCGTATTAAAGTTAAAAATAACTATCCACAAATGCAAAAAAGCAAAGAAAACAGTAAGCATAGCATTTACGTTATTTGTGGTCTCCTTCGGTTCAATTCATTTGCAAATATCTATTTCCTTTTAGCTTTAATACGTACTTCTATTCGGGCTACATTTTGCAGAGAGGGACTACGACTTTTAGCTCATTCATAAAAGCACCTATTTGCATAGCGAAACTGACGATACGTATGTTGCTTCCGAAATGAAGCAGAAGAAGGATTTCCTGTATTACGAAATGAGATCCGCATGATTGAGAGCAGAGATTCTAACGCACAGTTAAGAAAACTCAAAGCCAGTTCCCACGTCGTTCCTTACTTTTCAAGCATCCTCTGCCATTACAGAATTTGCAATAGGCATTAGACACAGATTTCAGTCTCTTTTTATCTAGTTAAATATCAGAATATAGTTCATTCGTATGTTAGGTGAATCGGATGAATATTATGAACTGTCGAGGCCTAATACTGTTGAGCCGCGTTTGGTATGTAACTATACAAATAAGTTAACCAATCAGAAAAAGCAATCCAAACAACCCTTGGAAAATTCGATCTCATCCTCACTCAATTCCAAAGTTTTTAACGTAACTCATAACCGAGAAGAGAATGAAAGATCAGTAATGAATCTAAAAAATTATAGGAAAATGCAACGAGTAAAAAACCGTTCAATCCAGCAAAATTTTGACCCTTCCGTTTGACCTTTTCCTGACTCGAGCAAGTTTTGACTGCACTCTTTTTTAGACTTTGAACGCAATTCCTTATTGATTATTGTAGTTTGATAGAGAGCAGAGGAATGAGTTTTACAAAAGTAAGCGTAGTAACGAAAGAGTAAAGCGTTGCATTATAAACGTAAAAATTTAAAAAGTAATTAATTAAGGACCGTTTAATTATTTTAATCGGAAGAAGAATCTAGTCATTGTGTCATCACTGGCAGCAATAACTTTTTCAAGTCCCTTACAAGTTCAAATGAGCGCCAAGACAATACAACAGTAAACAACGGTACGTATCGAAGTTCACTTTTTTTCCGTTTTGTAAGCGTGGGCGCGAACCGTCCGAACCTTGACTCCTGATGAAGTCGTAGCAGTCACTTTTTTTCTAAGTACACAAGTCGTTGAAATTCCATTAAGCAAACAAATTTAAAACACAATTAAGTCGACAGCTGGCACCCATTGGTATCTCTGACGCGACACTTAATCCGGAAATCAAAATCGTTCAAAATACATCGGATAAAAAGCTTGACCGGTAACTTATGAATAAAAAATGTGTTTATTTTTGATGTGTATCGGCGCCTAAATTTAAAATTTTTAAAAATTTCTCGCCCGAAAAAAATCCGAAATAGCAAAATCGTCGAACTGCCCAAAAAATTCGGGCCCGCGGTATTTTGCACACCCCTACTAATCACCATTCACGACGGAAATAGAAAATAAGTATTCGGTACTCACTTTGTAAGCCATTTTGAGGTTAGGTGTTCACGTGTTGTTGTGGAGTAAGCAAGTGACTCAATGTAGCCGGCAAGAGCCCCAATATAGTATTTATACTCGGCTAGGCGAGTTAAAGATGACTCATATCTGGATAAAGATGAGGAACGTAACAATGTGTGATAATTGTTTATCTTCGGGGGGACACGCGCTCTGGAGGGGGGATCTGGAGGGGGAGGAGAAATGAAGAAAGGCCGGACCTCCGAGTAGAGAGAGACGCAAGGAGGAACCAGCGGTGCGGGGTTTTCGGCCGTGCGTAACATGACGAGGGGGGCGGGGGGGCCCTGAAGAAGAGTGGAAAGAAGCGAGGCCCCCCTCCCTCGTTCTAGCTCGCTAGGTAAAAAACACCTTTTCGCAAAGGGTCTCGATTGTAGGTATGCGATTTTTGCAGGATATCGGCGTGTCTGGGTCTCCGTCTTCCTCTGACGAAAAAAAACTAGGCCAGCCCTCTTGGTTTCTGCACAGCTCGCCGATTAGACTTTTGATCCGCCGTTTTGATTCACGGTCCCGAGACAATGAGGCGCGAGCGTTTTTTCAAGTGCAACGAGGTGTTTAATTAATCGTTTAATCAACCAATTTATCACTGCCTCCTTCCAACGAGGCGATTGTCCCGTCTGCGACCCTCGCGTAGTTCTGCGTGCAAAAACCTTCATAGATATACATATTGGTCTAGTCTCCCGTGATAGCGAAGAGAGCAGTAAGTGTCAAATTCTCGAAATCGAGTCTCCTTCAAAATTCGTCCAATCTCCTTTAGATGAAATCACTGGCATAGCTACAACAGCAAAATTCTTCCTAATTTTATGAAAATGAGACTTACTAGAAAGCCGTAAGTGCGCAAAAAATGACGTAGTTTCAGATAAAACAGCAGTAAGTGACATTATTTTTTCAGAGAGCCAATGGGAACAGTAAAGTTCCGCCCTTCTTTGCCAATTTCTAACCTGAAAATGTGTTTGCTGTGTGTTCAAAACGCAACCACGAAAGCCTGCAAAAGATAGCACTTACAGTTGTTTTGCCTGACACTAGCCTAACATGATAATGAAAAATATTATTTTTATGTAACTGAAATAAAATTGGTCGATTTTTAATCATCCAAACGATTTCTAAGAGTCTTCTGGATGATCAATGGCAATTTGTCAAAGAACGGAGGGCTCTTTCAATATATTCCGGTGAGGCGCTTCCGAGCCCGTTTTCTCAAATTTTTGTCCTTGCACTTACTGCTCTCTTCGCTATCACGGCAGATCAGTGGTACCTTTAAGGATGTATTCAGTGTCGCTCCTTGATCAACTTTTTTCCTCAGAGGGCTCCCATGTATGATTTACAATGTGATTGAGTAGGTTTTCAAAGTAGCATCATCAAAATAAACATCTTACGAACCTAAAGTAAAAGTCAATTTAAGAGCCTTCAAAATAGATCCTTGTGAGATATTACAATGATTTGACACCGTGAAAAATAGAAAACTTGAAATTGAAAATTCCACGATTCCAATGAATACAAAGGAGGTAAGGACCACAACCTCAAAACTCAAAATCAACAATATTTTTCTCTTCTTGTATTTTACTTTGTTGAAGTGGCAAATCATTGTAATATAGCTCGCATGATATCAATTTTATTCCGGCTTCTCTTCCATCCTTTTTTTTTTTGCTTGTCTCTTTCTTTGAAATAAACGAATATCACTCCTACTACTTTCTCTCTTTTCTTTCTGTAAAATGTACAGCACGGGCAGCAGGGCTAATTGTGCGTGATGAAATTGGAGGAATTTAAAGGAAGCTTTGTTATTTTCGGAGACTTTAACGCACGTCAACAAAAGTAAACGTGCCAATATTCTCACCGCACCGGCTGATGCAATTTCAACGCATGTTTCGCAATTGCGGCATTATAGGATTTTCCTGTCTAATGCTCTGCTTTGAACAGGACCAGACAAATTTTATCGTTCACAGAATATTATTTCTTACGTGAGGGAATTTCAGAAGAAGCAAACTAATGAGAAGAGAATGTTTACACTTCATCAATCAACTTCATTGAAAATATATTTCTAATAATTTAAGGATACGCTCCGCATGTTATCTCTTTAATAAGTTTTTAATGCTGATAATTTTTGAAAATGGAGTTTAAATGAACAAAGTAAATTTTAAGTATGCCGAAAAATTACACATCCAAAAGTAAGCTTTCACAATAACTATATGGTGGTAGTTCAACGGTATTCAAAGTGTCCCGGGTCAAAACGGACAATAATAAACTAAATTTCAATTTTTTTGGGTCAAAGTATAAGACTTTATTTGGTATGAGATTTTATTTTTCAAAGGCTCTCCTCTGGAGCGGAAGTCTTCTAAAAAACAAAACAAAAAAAAGTCTTTATCCTTTTGTTTGTTGGGATCAACCGCTTTACAGATGATCTCTCCGGAAGTTGAGAAGCCGAAGCCAAATTAGTTGTGTTGGTTTTGCCCTGCTGGTCCTGGTTTTTGTGATAGGGTAGCCCGTGTGTACGTTGAAGTTTCATTCATTAAAATCCATGAGCCCCGATGTAAAGCACCTGGTTAGCATTTGTATTGACATCCGCGGGCTCCACCCTTACGGGTGAGGGTCAGAACGCAGTTTGGCCAGTTTCCCGAGGCGGCAACGTTGACGATTTCCCGAGCGTCCGGTGCGTTGTTCCCGCAGTAGAATGGACCATTCGTGGAGATGGCCCCGCAGTTATTACTATTCCATACAACTTGCAGACCTGTCGAAGAGAAGTAACCGTAAACAATTTTGCCATTCGACTCAATCAGGTTCAATCAAATTGCCTGAATGGAAGAAATTTGACCGCGTTAAGCAGAAAGGAACCGAAGCCGCGTAGGCTTTTGTCAAATTTAATTGGGAAATCTCATTTTGTACCGTAGGCTTTTGTCAAATTTAATTGGGAAATCTCATTTTGTACATAGAAATTGTTGCGCGAATTGTTGTGTAAATTTCCGTGAATTTTCTGCGTAGTACGAAGCAAATTCTTAAAAATGTTTAAAAGATTCCGCGCAAACCTTCACTTGTAAAAAGTAAATTGTCCATTTCAATTTGGCAACAGCTGATGTGGCTTGGTTCCTTTCTGTTTAATGATTCGATCCAAAATTGATAGAATTCGACAGAGACGCACCAAGTCGCATTTTGAATTCAAAAGGTTGAAAATTTTCTCTTTTATCAATCAAAAGTGACACAAGAACACAAACATGTTTATCGCAGTGTAGACAAAAATTCTTAGGTCATAGAGCACGTGGTTTAAGTTATTGCGAAAAATTGAGGAAGATAAGGTCTTATTCACAGATTCTGTCACGATTACTGACTAAATTTTTATTGGAAATTATCAATTTATGAAAACCCAAGAGGGGTAGATGAACGTTCCGGATGATAGAGGGTGGAATATTTTGAAATTTAATAATTTATTGCAGTTTAATGAACGAAAGAAGCGTACCAGCATTATCTGGATTCCAGCAGCCAGCAGGATTTGCTCCGTTGCGACAATACTGCCCGTTCTCTTGTATTCCAAAACCCACGTGAGGGCTCACTGCTCCTCCATTGTAAGTAGCAGACTGACCTGAAAGAGTATACAAGACATTAATTGGAAAATTACTCTAATTTATGCGAGGAAAAATTCGGAGATGATTTGGACTAAGCGAAACAGAGAGTAACCAGTTCTTACTCATTAAAAATGGAGTCGACAGGGATTTTCAGTAGAACTTGACAGCTGCATATTTTCTACCGTCAAAAATTTCAGGTCGTTTAAGCATTGCCAATGGAAAATCTTGGATTATTTTTCGTACAGACGCAATGAGAAATGAAGCTCATTGTGTCTCATTTTAAACTTAACCTGGGAAAGGGGTATAGTTCTTCCCCGCTGCTATCGTCCCTTTTTATTATATGTAACTAACCGAAAATTCCGTCAATAATACAAGTTTGAATTCTGTGCTTCCGTTGGGTTAGATTTCAGATCGGTTTGCGGCAGTAGTGCTGGTGCCTCATGAAAGATGCCTCCTTCTTTGAAATTTTATCCTTTATGAGGCAATTTTCATAAATTTGAGTGACTTGGAAATGTAGCCTCCCTTTAGCAAATTTGTCTCCCTCCGAAACAAACTTATCCAACCTCGGTCTGAACTACTGTTTACAATTATCATTAATCTAATGAATTAAGTACAGAAATTGATTGCATCAGTTCAAGGGCAACCGATGTATTGATCCTTTCATCAATGCAAAGTACACGTATTTAAGTTAATTTAAATTTTCGCTGTAGTCCACCCCATCGGTATTTCCCAAGTAAAAGTTTAAAAAAGTAAAATGCTTTTTAATGGTTTAATTATACTGTGTATTCTGGTTCATTGCGTGACTGACCTTTGTTGAGATTTTGCTGGGCTTCGTTGGCTGGGAAAGTCTTGATGGTGGGGTAATTGCCTCCAGGACAGGGGTCAACATGATTATGAACAGTAATTTGGTTAGGAATAGCTGCCAACGTCGCGGCAACGAAAACGGTTAAAAGTAGAGCTTGTGTTCCAATCATTTTATCAGGTTCTTGAGTTTTTACCAGTTTCCAATCCTTTACAAACCTTTAAAAAAACACAAAATTCAATAGACAGACCAGGAAACATGACAACCCATGTCATGAGCCGACAATAAAGTTTAAAAGAAACGCACCAAACCGCATTTTGAAAAAAAGGTAAATTTCGAGTCATTTTGAATTTAAAAAGTCGTAAATCCTCTGTCAAATATTTAAAGATGAGAAAAAGTATTTTGAATGTGGGAATAGTCGCTAAACTTCGTCCTTAACCCTCAGGAGTAAAACTTCCTACCTATTTTTCTCTGTTCAAACTTGATGCGACTGGGTGCGTATCTCTTAAGCTCGGTCCGTATGTCACACAAACAATGGGTAAGAGGATTGTAATTTTAGGAGCAAATCTACCATAAAGTTTTTTCATTGAATGAGTTCCTTATGAGTTTTCATTATGAATTTTGGGCTTGTATTTCTGAAATGGGCCAGAAAAATTAGTTCCTAATTAAATCAGGACTAGCGAAATCCATTTTTCCCGTCTTCAGTTTTTTGAGTTGATAATACTCGTACTTTTCGGAGTTGAATGAAAACACGTAAGTGGCGTTAATACTCGTCTCCGGGTTACAGTAATCCCAAAACGAGTCCTTTCATCACTTTTATGGTTACATCAACTATTTAAGAGTATTATAAACTCAAAAAAACAAAAGACCGGAAAAATGGACACTAGCGGTCCCGATTCAGTTGAAAAATGTAGTCCAATCGGCGAGCTGCACACTCAACGACTCCACTTCAAGTCAAACACATGCGCACTCACAACACTCACAAATCCGCACTTATATCGGTGACTTGAACTAAATTACGGAGGAGAAAGCACTTTAATTTGTTTTAAAAAATAACTCAAAATTATACCAAAGTCTCAGATGATCCTATGACCGTGCTCGTCCAAAGAAATAACTGATTGGCGGGAAAGAGGCTTCCCCAGATTTTCTAGCTTGAATTATTTTTCTTTTTAAATGGAGGGGACGTTCTGCGTCTGGGAATCCCCGTCGCAGAAAAACCCGTTGCGTAAAAACCATCATCGATTAGAGCTTGCTCTGCCTTTACTTTCCTCGTTCTTTTAAAGTCATTTTTTTCCGTGCATCCGCCAGTTTGTAGCGTTTATAAGATATTACAAAATGATCAGCGCTGTCTTGCATTTTTCAAGTGTTCAATTCATTATTTTCTTACTCTACACAGAGGCATTAATCAGTCTTCAAAAGAAGCAAACGGATCTGAAAAAGTCGTAATGTTTGGAATTATCATTGAATTATATTATTTTATTATCTGTATATAGTTTTCATTTAATATGTATCGAAACTGCAAGGAACTTGGATTATATTTTGTCATAATACAAAAAATGCAAATATATTTCCATGGTTGTGCGCTGCTTAAAACCACGTATCAAACAAAAAATAATCATTTTTATTCAATCAGGGCAAAAAGAGTTGCCTTCTTAAAGTTCCGGTTC
Source organism: Bemisia tabaci (assembly GCF_001854935.1). Classification (NCBI taxonomy): domain Eukaryota; kingdom Metazoa; phylum Arthropoda; class Insecta; order Hemiptera; family Aleyrodidae; genus Bemisia; species Bemisia tabaci. The sequence continues at coordinate 2,671,551 of NW_017553907.1, forward strand.
AAGCATCCGATTTGGATACATTTGCAAAAAAAAAAAAAAAAAAAAAAAAAAAAAAAAAAAAAAAAAAAAAATTAAAAAAAATTGAGTTCTCTATGTTAAAACTTAAGGGTTTTTTTCAAATAAAATTGTCTGCCTTTAATTTACTCGAAATTTATTTTATTTCCTCTTTTCGCATAGTTGTGTGCAGATTTGTTCCGTTTGTGGGGCTAGGTTTATGGATTTCGGGATCATGGAGGCAAGGTAAATATTTTTATGTTCCTTCTAGCCTCGCCCTACATAGTGTTCCAGTTTTTGGTCTGCGAATTGGTCTGGCTTAAGACGCGGCATTGCATCGGCGAATCAACACATTTTAACGAGGTGCTATAGCTCATAATCTGAAATTTCAACTTGACCACATATCCGACCTAAGCCTTGGGATATCTCTTTAAGGTTTTAAAATATTTTTTTCCTAGAGATGCAGTCTCATTTTTGTTGTGTTTTTCATTTCATATATATGTGACAGCCGTTTCGACATATACCAATTTTTTCAGTTGTTAAATGCATCATAGCATCTGCAGAAGGTTTGACAAATTGGGAAAAAAGACGATAAACAGAACACGTTATAGGGAGGTAGAGCATCTAGCATGGTAAACAGACTAGCCCCGAATTGATTCTACGGTATTTTATATGGAAATTTTGTCATGGATCTTTTCTCTTTTTTTTAAAAAAAAATATCATAATTGTAGATATTCATCTTGCTTGTTATTTTTTTTTCTCGTCTCTCTCTGTTCCTGTCTTCACTCATTTTCCCACGGCTACTGTCGCACATTTAATGATGGTTTATTGTCATGTTAAAAAGTTGGTCCCAAGAAGTCATGTCAAACATTTGTTTAGCATGACTTGTCAACGATGCCTTGTCTTGGCACATGATATGGACAACGCGCGGCGGCAAAATCCTCTTAAGGCGATTATCCCTCGCTGTATTGCACACATGATTAGCAGTATATCCTCCTTACCCTCCTATTCTTTTATAATTTCCGTGCTCGATACACATGTGTGCTCATTCAATTGATGTTTGAATTTATTTATTTACCTATTTTTTCATTTATTTTTCTGACGAGGTTAAGTCGTTCTTGAGTATGATTTCTGGAGTGTGACTTTCATACAAGAGCAAAGCACTGTAAATTTTGACAGCCATAGAGATGTATCAGGTATACAAGCTTTGCTCGAAACAGGTCTGCAATTGATGATAACACGTTTGAAAAATATATAGATGAACCGAGCTTGTGGAAATTTCAATATCTTAAAGTTCTAGTCGTTCCAATTTAATCGCCACATGTTATTTCTCCAGATAAAAAATTTTTTAAAAAAAACCTAGCCATCCCTCTTGGTTTGAGTAATATTTTCAATGTAATAGTGGAGTGATTTAAACTATAGAGACAGAGGCACGCATCTACTTCTTAATTAAATTAACTTTTTTTTTGTAAAGATCTTCTAATTAAGGCCAACCACCTGCTCAGTGCCTATTAATTGTCATTAATTCCGCAGTAGGGATATTTACGGAGATAACCAAAAGACAACTTGGTCAAAAAGGAAGCGATAGTGACGTTCTGGGCATAAAAACAAATTATCCATTTCGCAGAAGAATTCATCATTTTTGGCGCTGCTGACCTGAACTGGGCGCGTTACGTGGCGCCAAGTGGTCATGCGTACTCTTATGTCGCCAGGAAAGGGTTAATTTTAATTTGGCGACTTGGTGTTGATAATGGCTGGACAAGTAAAATAAGTGAAAAAAAAAAAAAATAAAACTAAAACCTTCGTTTCTGAAAAAAATGCTTGAAAACGCTTCATTCGCGCACGAGCCTTCAATCGCCTAATTTATTATGTGTTACTCGAAATCCCTACTTACCGTGCAGGTGTTCTTACTTATGAGGTCATAAAGTATGACTCATACCATGGTTGATCCCAATTGAATTGTCTGAATCTCTGAGAGAATCCGGTGAAAGGAAATGCATTTTAAGATTCAATCTCAATGGTAAACTTGATACACTTGTAAATGAAACCTTGAACCGTACTCGTTTAAAATGTCAACGATGCCTGAAGGCCAATGGGGCTCCTTTAAGATTTAGGATTATTTGGGATCCATCCATCAATCTTTTTCAAAAAAAAAAATGTCACAAGGAATACGATGGTGCATATTAGTGCATTTCATTTAAGTTAAACTCCTTGGCCCACGTGAAGCTCTGAAAGTTGAGACCCTTATGGCGAAAAACCATTTGATTTTTTAAGAGACTATATTTACTATATTTTGAATTAAATAACCTAAACCTAGTTAGTAAAAAAAAGAAGAAATCCTAAGTTCCGAATGAGTCAGTGAGCAGCAATTAGAAAATGGAAAAAGTTTCAGCTTCCTTTAATTATGCTCTATTTTCCCGAAAGAAATGACGGACGAGCTTGCTCGTGTAAAAAATCAAAGCGAGAGGAATTAGATAATTAAGTTGGATACGGAGCAAAAAATCTTAAGAGTGTTTCGTAACCTTAATTACATCGATAGATCCAGTCACCAATGAACTCAAAGAGAATGAGCTGAGAGCTCTTTAGGTCACTCACCTGTTAAAAGTGCTTCTTTTCCGCTATTCTAAACAATCTGTGTTTAGAATCTAACCAATTACCTACAAATAATCATTTCGTACTTTTACTTGCACATTTTACTTTCTGCACTTTCTTACGTAATTTCAGTTTCTTTTTTCTTTTTTTTTATGTGAAGTAAAAGATAATGTTTGTAGACTAACTTCAACGCAGATAATCGGGAAAAGTTTTGCCTAATATGTTGTGCCACGCACATTTGTAGCAGGAATTTAATCCATTGAGGCGACGGGATCGACCAAAAATTGAGTCCAAGGTCTGGGCAGGATCTTGTGTCTGGGGCAGGAAATACCGGCGCAAGACCTTTTTGACAAATTAATGCAAAAATGCCTGTCTTAAAAATCTTATAATTGCAAAGGCTCGTGCAAATCGCGTATACTGTTTCTAAGAAACAAACTGGTGGAAAAGGCGCTTTTATTGTTACCATTGGAGAATTTTTGCGAGTAATTCCAATGAAAAACGGTTTTTTTTTCAACCCATTCCACTAATCTGTCGCCCTCATCAGCAACCGGTGTCTGCTGAACCAAATCTAAAATTTCTCGAGTCACCCCCGGAGGTAGGTAGGTCAAAAAGTGGATTAGAGTAAACGGTTCCACCAGAAACCACCAGTAAAGCGACCAATTATTCTGTAATGATGGTGTTTTACGCGACAAACACAACCAGAACACAACAACTGAGCAACAACAACCGCGGCGAGGTGATGACAATGAATTATAGTGTAAAAAGCGCATATATTTTTGTATATTTATATTATAAATTGTATGATATTGTATATCGTAGATTAAGTCATGTTGCATTGGCCAATTGGGGCGCTTTTTTTAAATCTAATCCGGGATTTTGCTCGTTTCCCGCAGGATTTGGTTGAAAAAATACTCGATTCTGATTGGTCCAAATTTCAACGACAATACAACAGTCATCTATCTAAAAAAATATCCAAATCCAGTCGCAAAAATTTGCCTTGGAATGTATAGCAATTCATTTACTGTTTCATCCTCTATGGAGACTTTCAAAGATTGTGCGGTGACGTCACCACTAAAAGCACCCGTGGGATGTGTGAGCGTTACGTACCGCAAGAAGCGAAGAGAAAGAGCTCCGTCTTGAATACATTTAAAAGTCGCGCGTGCCCAACTACAAAATTTATGATACCTTTTAAAATTTGATTACTCTCGCCGAAAATTCAAGGTGAAGGACGTTTAAGAACGGGCTGCGATCGCGCCGCGTGTCGTAAGTTCTTCAAACTCGGCCGTCAAACAGTAATACCTGCACTTCAATTTTTATTTGGGGGGGGGGCGCTCTGAGTTTCCTCTTTTTATTAAGTCGTGTGCTAATACCACACAAACAATTTCAACCAGGGGCAAGGAAATTTTGGAGGATATGGATTCAATCGGCATGAATCTATCAAAAAATGAAAACGTGAATCGATCGACATAATTATTAAAAACCGGTGTGGTTTTGTTCGACATGAATCGATCGAAAAATAAAAACGTGAATCGATTGACGTGATTCGATCGACAAAATCGATTAACTCGTTTGTTTTAACGCGTTAAAGGTTTATGAGTCTATTAATACTAAAATTAGGATGAATCTACACATATATCCTAAGTTGAATATATAGAATAGAATAAATGTAAGTATAACTAAAGAGAAAATTACTTGAACCAGATAATATCCTATTGTTGCCTCTCTAGCTCTATATCCTTTTCCTGATGTACGCAACCTTGATGATGGTTTAAAGATAGTTTGAGCAAAATATAAAGCTTTCGGTTTCCGATTTCAACTTCGGTCCCACTGAGCGCCGGTTTTATATCGTCATGATATCGTAAAGCAGCTAGTAGTTCGAAAGTAAGTCTCCTGTTTTGTGCACTTTTTAAGATTCTGAAAAAAAAATTTCTCGCTGTCTCTTCCGACACTTTTACTACTGATCTCTGTGTTAGTACTCTTGGATATTTTATGAGGGAGGATCTTAATGACAAAAAAATTCACGTTTGAGTCTCTTCGGATCCAGTAAAAGTATATTGAGACTTGATTTAGCACGAATTTAAAAGTGAGCAGATTTTAACTGCGTAAATTTTTGGCAGTTAAATTTTTAAAAGTGGTATTTTGGAAAAATCTCTCCTTCGTGACTTATTGTCATAAAGAGCAAAATTGAGCCGGAGTCTCATTCTGGAGCAGTAAATTTGGCAGATCACCACAAATCGCAATAATATTTTAGGACTTGAACTCGTGTTTAAATTCTTAGTGTAATAATAATTCCAAGTGTTGTCGCATATTTGTTTTAAAACACTTAGCAGTATTGCTAAGAGTCAGAATTTCACCAGAAGGCCGCAAAAATTCGTCTTTCAACTTCTCGTCGTCTTTTCAACTCTACGGAGAAAGATTGGTGGCGATACTCATGTTTTGAAAGCAACCGTCTTGTTAGGATTTTTCAACATTAATGTTTACAAATGAAGAATTCGCACGCATGTTTTTTCTTGCTTCATCTGGGAGTGCCTGGAGAACTGATTTTGCAGTATTTTCCCCCTTTTTCTCTGATATGGGAAATTGTATACAAATAGATTTAAAAGTGAGAAAAAGCACCGCCTAGTGACGTTATTTGGCGGCATTTCCTATTTGAGCAAATAGATCTCAGAAAAATAGATTTTTTTTTCATATCTCGTCTATTAATAATCAATTTTAGAAGTTCACTCAACGGTTTTCTTTAAACACGAATTTCATCAAATTCGAGACACCTGCTAATTCTCCATTCTGTAAACTTGAGCGTTTGAAACTTTCCGATAAAGATACACATTTTTCATCTCCAGCCATCGAAATGCAGGTTCCGAGAAGCAATATTTTTCACCTGGAGCTCTCCAACCTACAACTTTGAATACGAGCAAATTCAAATACTGACAGGCCTATCAGTTATATTGAGCTCCTTTCCTGAAAATAAGCGCCGTTCGAAATTTTTTACCAGTAACTGACGCGCTTTCGAGCGGAACAGCTAATCTCTTCCGATGGTGATGACAAGAAGGAGGACGGACTCGGAATTGGGCAGTTTAGTCTATCGCCCGATCATTTTCGAATCGATTACGTTGCTCGATGTTAAGTAAGAAAGATCGACGATCTACTTCTCCATCTTCAGAGAAAGGCCCAAGAGTGACCCTCAGGCCTGCCTCCTTCGATAGACTGGCAAAAAATTAATTATAATCACAGGTCCGTTGTTGCCGATTGTCCATACTGATCGAGTCACACTGAAAAAAAATTCTCGGCGTTTTTACCAAGGTCCGTTGGTACCTTTACCATCTCACGTTTTTTACCAATTATTGGTAATTTTACCAAGACAGACTGGTAAGCTTGCCTGAAAACTGGTATTTTTACTGTTTTTTAAGGTGAGAATACCATTTTTATTGGTAATCAATTCCCGGTAACTTTGCCATTTTATCTCGGCAATTCTACCACTGTCCATAAAAAATATTGGCGTTTTTACCGGGGTCCAATAAAATTACCGAGAAAATCTATAATTTTACCGAGATTTCTCGGTAAAATTACCAATTCCATAAATGGTAATTTTACCAAGAAAAAACTGGGATCAAATAGAACCCTGAATTCTAGGTAATTTTACCCTTTTTTTAGTAAATACACCGAGATTTGTTTTTCAGTGCAAGTTTCACGAATAAGGATCGTTTACATAGTCCTTTTTTAGCCAGCTTCTTGCCCTATCAAAGGCCAAACGCTACAATCTGATGTGATTAAGGAGGGCATCATTAAAAGGGTACTTTTTAGGAGCCATTTGTAAAATTCAACAAAATAACTCTGGAGCTAGATCCTTGCAAGGGACTTCGATGATTTGTCATTGCATATAAAACCACAAAATTAAGGATGGTTTAAGATTTTTACATATTTTAAGATAGGTCACCTTATAGAACTTATCAAAATTTGCAATTAGTTTTCATCATTATTTTAAATTTTTTGTAGTGGCATATTATTGTTGGCCTTTGCAAGGATCCTGGGGATGCCAGATCTTTACTAAGGATTTTGAAAATTATATTGATGAATTTTATCAGAAGTACCCAAATATTGTCCTTTGTATGATATCACGTTAAAGCCATCCTTAATGTTACTCTACAATATATAAGGCCTTACTAGGGAAATAAGCTGTAAAGAGAGTGAGCTGTGAGCAATCGCTTTTCAAATAATAAGTAGGTATAATGAATGAAATTTAATATATGAATTATATTATTATATATTATTTTATATAATTAATAATAAGTGAAACGGAAACGGAAACAATAAATAAATAAGTAAATAAATTAGGGCCGTGTCATTCCTATATCACGAAAAATTCCGAGATTTTTTTCATTTTTCTAAGCAGCCAACCAGTTAAAAAGGCACCATAGATTTGCAAAAACTGGCAACACTGATTGAGACGGAGCCGCGAGTAGAGTGATGAGAGACTCTTAAAACCGTTTCTTTCCATTTCGAAGGCCACTCAGCTTTGAGCAAAGAGTTTTCGTATGGTGTAGTAATTTGATAGGGCTCAAAATCCATCGGCTTCCTGCGCATGCGGAAGTGAAAGTTACCAAAACTTCAGTGACGTATTAGTTTTAAAAAAATAAATAGTACCCATTGAAAATAAATAAATGCACAAAATGGAAGGTCATTAAATTTGTTAAAAAATACAGGTGCCAAAATTTAAATCCAGCAACTTTTTGTATTAGTCTCTGAACATGATTTCCAACCAAAAATATTGGTGCATCCGAATAAAATGGTGTCTTAAAATATTGGTATCCTTCGAGTGTATTAAATTATTTTTCATTAATTTTAAAAATCACTTTAAATCGATATGCATCGTTGTTCTTTTAGACTTTTATAGCGGTAAAGGAAGTTGTTGCGATATTTTACGGTATATTAAGATAGTAATCACACTTATTGGCTGATCGGTGGGGTAAGGGGGAAGAAAGGGCGGGCTTTCGTTAGAAAAGATTGGATTTACCGATAACCACAAGTTGGGGGACGGTATCTCGTTCATCTGACAATGTGCTTCTTTGTAAACCTTAACCTGTTTTGCGTTACGCCGTACAGTTTTGTCTTATTCGTTGGGTCATTTTTGAATATTTTGACATCTGTAACATGTTCTAAGCCGGCGAAGTCGGCCAAAAATTTAGTGCGCCTCACTCTTAGTCAATAAATAAGTCCCGGTTTTGGCGGCAAATTTTCCCAGAATCGACCGAGTTGATCTGCTAAAACAGGGCTCTCTCGGTCCTACTTTTTGAAATCTTAAAAATTCAGAGCATGGATGACCGTATGCCCTCCAGTATCCTCCAAATCTTTGCATAGGTTCCTGACGGAATATAAGCCTTCCCCCCCCCTGCCCCCCCCCAAAAAAAAAGAATGAAGTGAACATATAATTTTGTTGAAATAACTGCTTTGAGGTGCCTGGACGCTTATGACGGATAGTGAGAGGCATGGGATATTGAATAAAATTAGCGAGGGTGGCGAGGGAAGAAATCCCCGCAGGAAAATTTTGTGGCTGTATCATATCGGCATATCCGTGAACGTTGACCTGACAATGAGTTCAATCATAATCGTGGCTTGCGGCTGCGCAGTGCGTAGTTGCGTTCTGTTCTCGTCGCCGCCGCTAGGGCGCAGCACTGCAGAGGCTGGGACGCTGAATACCGCATAGCCCCGGAAATCGTGACCCACCTCACCCACATCCATGCCACCCATCGCTCAGCTGTCAGATCTCCACACCAACTCCACCATTTTAAATAATGAGATTCAAAAATTAGTATAATTTATTTATCATCATTATTTTTCTTAAAAAATAGTTTTTCTGATGATATTTTTAACTCAAAATTTAAGTTAAAACCATCAACCAGCAAGAGAGAAATTTTCTCCTCATTGGCTTGTGTTCATTGCATGATCATTTTTTTGAAAGGACACAGTACCTCTCTAACATTTTCACCATGAATCGTAAAACCAGTAAATTGTTAAGTATTGATATCTTTTATGACATTAATTGACATTACACTGGAAAAAAAAAAAAAAAAAAAAAAAAAAAAAAAAAAAAAAAAAAAAAAAAAANTCTAGAGTCCAGACCCTGAAAACATTGACAAGAAAAAGGACTCTTGATTCAATCAGATTTAAGCTTAAATCAAAAGGAAATCCGCTCAAATTAAGCGGCTTGGTTCTTGATTTAAGCTTAAATCTGATCGAATCAAGAGTATTTTTTCTTGTCGATGTTTTTAAGAGTCTGGACTCTAGATCCAATGTGTTTTTTTCCCAGTGTATTTTAAAATTGGACCAAAGGAAATTATAAGTTTTTAATATCAAAACAACTTTTTTTTTAAAAAAAATTATTTTTTGTAACGCTCTACCACATTCATCATTATGACCATCATGGGATCATTAAATTTATCGCAGAAAGTCAATATTTTTGACCGACAATTACAAATTGTTAAATGGCAGTGGTTTTTAATTTTTTGGTGAAAATGACAACGTTTATCTATCCGACTTGATGCTGTGTGGTAGGTCACGCATCTCCTCCCGCTCCTATTGCACCGATCCAATTCAGTGGCGTGGCGTGAATTGCGATAAATCGATTGTCATGCCATTTAAACCTATGAAAAAAGATCGATTATCAGGGTGTTCGCAGCGAACACCTTAGTAATCGATTCTTTACCATAGCTTCAAATGGCGAGATATCGATAATCGATTATTCACGCCACGCCACTGCCAAATAAACTATTTCGTATTCAACACTGATCCCTACTCCATATCGATTATTAATTTTCGCACCCATCGGCAAATTCCAGCCCATAAATCTAAGATTTATGACATCTCGTCGGTTTGATTTTACTCTCTCGGCCAAGTGCCAAGAAGACGAAAATGTCATTGTTCAATGAAAGACGAATTTTTCGAGGGTGAGAATGTACGCCTTTTCGTCTCCACTAGCCTTTTTCTCCCCACTTATTCATTTCATCCATAGAACTAATGTCAAAATCAAGGATCACTCTCGGTATCATGGAATTTATTTAATTTAACCTCAAGAGAGACGGAGAAAAGCAGGTAAACCTCAAGTCTTTTGTCGTTCAATCTCCTAGCGGATAGTAAAGATCATGACTTAATGGTATTTGACGTTCCCATAGTTTTATTCTGTTATTGTTTTATGCACAGCAACTGACACATACAGAATCATGCTTTGACATTTGCACGATGCACGTTTTAGGTATGCAGACAAATATGAGGTCTGCCAAAAGGCCAGTACGTTCAATATCAATGGAGCAATCGCCCTCTTTAAAACATGATGCGTGGGGACGCCATTCACCCTTTGGTTTTATCACTGATATGCATGGATCAGCTCATATGAATGCTCCCATCTTTTCGGGTCTCCAGCAGAGACCAATGCAAATTATCTCGATTTGTCAAGCTTGTAGCTCTCCATACTCATTTTCTCCTCTCATTTATTTTTTATTTTTTTTTTATTTTATTTATTTTTTTTTGCAGTGTTTGCACCCTAATTACTATTCTTACCGTCGCCCGATTCGTCGCTCTCCTGACGTCAAGGCGTATCTCGATTTCTGTTTGCTAGCCCCATGTAATATGGATTTATATGTGGGACAGGGCTCATGTGGAAATTCAGTTAGGCCCTTATGTAATACGCGCGACGAATTTAATTATTCACATTGAAAAGTTGAGAACTTTCAGATTTGATCATGAAGAGTAGTCCCATATCCTATGTCACATATCCTCTTCGCAATCGACGCCCTGCTGCCCATCTTGTTCTTCCCCTATTTTCGATTTCGATTCCAAGCCTTTAGCCACGGATTTGACGGGCACTCCTCAGCATGGCACCTCAAGATCGAACACCTGAATGGATACTACGCATTTGAGCCTCCACAAAACCGCAAGCATGCGCGTTTTACGGCCTGATTAATGAGTTTATGCGTTGACCCGCAAAAGGAGACAATCCAATCCTCGTACCTCAACCATTTTGCACTCAACTTTATCTATCGCCCGACCAAACGTTTCGATAGTCGCAGGAGCATGCCCCATTAAAGCGCTAACCCTGCCAGCGGCCAGCTCTTGATCACATTTTTAATTGGCTTTCAACTCCTTGCCAGTACGGGATTTTGCGGTGGTCGCAGACTGTAAGTCGTCATCGATATTGACACTTGAGCCTTGAGCTTCATTGTCGAAAGACTTTGCGGTTTTTTGTCACATCTTACTATTTAACCCTTGAAAGTATTTGAACTGTCAATTTTAATCACTCTATAATAGACAACCATCTGAAAACCCTTGTTTCCCTATGCTGCTTCGCTTAAGACGATTGCCGTGTGGACATCCAGTCGTTGTCAAATTTCCCCTTAGAAAATAGTTTTGAGAAAAGTCCTGAATACTTTTTCTTGACAGTAGGGATGTGTTTTGGGCCCACTCTGAATTTCCTCAATTGTGCGATATTTTGCTCAAATGCTCGATATTGTCTTACGAAATGAATAATAATTTAGTTGTATCCGGTTCTTTTTGGGTCTAACACGGGCCAAAACATGGGTCTGGAGGCCGAACTGCAGAAATAGCAAACTCGCAGAACTTTCATGTGTCGCCATGATCGGCCTTTAGATCCATATTAACACCAGTATCATACCTTAAAAGAGACCACAAATAACCGAGTCATGATGCATTCTGTAAATTATAGACCCTGCATGAGAAAAAGATCTTGAAATTGAGAAAATTCAGGATGGGCTCAAAAACAGCCCTTATTACCTCTCATTTTTAGACACATTAGATATTATTACAAAGTAAATTATGTATGAAAAATGTAGTAAGAAATATAAACCAATTTCCCCAAAAATTCGTAACTTTTTAAGGAAAGACAATGTCTGAAGGATCATGCAGCGTTTTTCTTCAGCACAACAGTATGCCGCTGACGCAAGCAAAAGAGCCGTAGCAAAAGAAGCAGTTGTATATTTGGACCATGCCTCAAAGGAAAATATTGAAGTCTTGGTAGATATTAGGCTGGTCCTTGCCTACCAGTGAACTTTGGATCCACTTCAAAAGCGGTACGCCTCACCGTGGATCGAGTCAATTAGAGAGGTCGGACATGAATAATTTGACTAAAATTGCAAATTATGTTGTTTATTTGTCACATTTTAAAATTTAAGGGGTGCATGAGGAAGAAAATTTTACGAGGAAACAAATGAAACCTGTTTTTAAGTCTCAAATTGCTGTATGAACGGAATTATGAGCTTTTAAAGTTTCCAAATCTTGTTCGACCTCTTCCATTGACTCGATCCACTGTGCGTCAGTTTTTTTTTAGGCCGCGGTCAAACCAACCACGATCACGTCAACGTAGACGGAACAATAATCATCCATTGCAATTCTAGCTGTCATTTTTGATATCCCAATCTCCTTACGATCAGCTGTGTTCATTAGTTAAAAGTGCTCCCTGAAGTCCTGTTTTTATTCAAGTTCAGAAGTTCATCCTTTTTTACATATCAACCGTTTGGAACCTCCACTGACGAATGCTGACTCTGCAGGACATTGCCTAGGCAACAGCAGGGGGTTAATTTTTTAACGTATAGAAAAATGCGATAGATAAATATGACGAAAGGGACAATGGAGGGCAAATGATAATGCTGATGTTGGAAACAAGTGGTTGCAATGGTCAAATGAGACACGCAAAAAAGTAAGTAACGGCAGCCCACGAGAGATCCTATACTCAGTCCATCATTTTCTCTCTTTCATTCCACAAGAACCACCCGTTTCAATCAGTAGGATCGCTACTTTCTTCCTTCATCTTTTTCGTCTATTGCTATGTCTATAAATTTCAATAATCGCCCTGCTGATATTGTTTAGATAGGCTGGTTCTATTCAATCCCGCGCGTCCAATTCACTTACACATTTTTTTCCAATGCTTCGTTTTAGTGGAACTCGGTGGGGCGTCGCAGATTTTTATCAGAAGACAAAAATCGTGATTTATATTAAAGTAAAAGATTAATCAGGCGATAGACATAAATCTCTTCGCTGAGAACTAATTAAAAATCGATGAGTTCCACTACAAATCCGGCACAGTGGCGAGACGTGAAGATCGATTATCGATATTTCCCCATTTGAAGCCGTGGTAAAGAATCGATAATCAAGATGCTCCTTACGACACCCTTTTTATCGATCATTTTTCATAGGTTTAAATAGCAGATCAATCGATATATCGCAAAGCACGCCACGCCACTGCACCGGCAGCTTGGGCGGCACTCGGCTCACGCAGATGAACGTCGCCAGCAATAGCTCATTCGGGCACATGCTCCGGGGGTTCTCGGCGAATTTTATAACCTCTCAAATGCTCACGTTTAATATTATTTGGAGCACAGTTTTGGCATCGCATCCTGTCCAAGCCACTCATTAACCGGCCCTATTCCGTCGCTCCTATGATGTAAAAGAGTATATTGATTTCCTCTTGAGCCCTGTTCTACATATAAATCTATGCTTTTTGAGGCCCATGCGGAAATCCAGATACGCCCTTACGTCAGAGGAGCGAGGATTTCTGCGACCGGTGACGCAGTTCACAAACGCAGCCGCTCGATCCGATCCACACAACTGTTTAACGTTTTCAGAACTCTAAAATAATCGGTTCATATTTTAGACGTGATTTGTGGCGGCGGAATATCTGCTGAAGTGTCGCTGCTGTTGCAACCGTTTCAACGGTCCGACGCCGTTGAGCAATTGCATCGGACAAGTAACGCTCTCGTATCAATTGGCGCGAAGTTTGATACCTACAGGGATGTAGCAAACTACGACGTCAGCGGACGCGTAACACGCTAGAGTCACGTTAAGTTCGTAAATTTTTCGTGTTTGATTTTACGCTGAAGGCTGTATTCATAGTCGTTCCTTTAACAGATCCTTTCCTCAGGAGGCCCCATATAATTTACATTGTGATTGAGGGAGGTTAAGGGGCCGGCCGTCCCTGAATTACGTAACGCAATAGGAGGGAGGGGGGGGGTCGAGTAGAGCGTTACGCCATTTTGTTTTTACGTGTTAAAAGACAGGGGCGTACTTCACGAAAGCGGTATAAGGGGTTAACATAGCATCATACAAAAGACAATATGAATAAATATCAATAAAATTTAACAGAATGGCTTCGGAAATAGATCATTGTAAGGTACTATAAACGACAGAAAATACGGAGGAAAAAGTTCTTGTCATTTTGACAAGCTTGAGGATAATTCCCAGGGCCGGATTTGCCCGAAAGAAGGGATGACGATAGCCACCCGAGCCTCACGGCCTGTGGGCTCCCGGGCCCGGATGATAATGATTTAGATGATAAGAGACATTGTGACACATGAGAGTGATATCACTATTCAACCATTAGGGAGCTCGTGTTGCCTACACTGAAAACTGAAGGCAAACCAGGCAAAGTCATCGCTCCATACTTGCGCTTACTTGGGAAGTCAGATTCGCCCAATGATGACAGATGACCTGCTGACAGCTGAGTGATCGGTTTCTAACTTAATTTTCAAAAGCTTGCCTGGTTAAGTACTCCCACCGACATCTACCATCATCAATTGAAACTACGCGAGTTTTATTTGATTTTTTGTGCAAATAGTTGCTCATGAACTATTATCAGACGATACCTTAATGTTGACCTCTGAACTAAACTTTCGCTTTACCCTGCGATGACTTTGCTTAGATTATTACTACGAGGTCTTTAAAATATATTGTCTTCGAAAGAGAGAGAGAGAAAACAAATTTTCAAAATAATTAGCCTAGAAGTAGCATTTAATGGCAGCTTTGCTCTTTAGCCATAGAACAAGATAGTTTTTATCGACACCTCTATGTGTAATGTAGAAAAATAATTAAATGTATCTCATCATTGTAACGCGCTGAAACGTATCCAACTATCATTTAGCCTTATTGACGTCGCAAAAGTCCACAAAGAGCACACTCGATCTAGTTCGTTGTGCTGTTTTAAAAGCTTTGACCTAGGATTACTTCATATCCTGACGTTTTGATTACAACTATTAAGTCACTCGCGTCGCACAGTGGATCGAGTCAATAAGAAAGTTCGGACAGAATTTGGAAACTTTAAACGCTTAAACCTACGTTTATACAAAAATTTGAGATTCTAAAAGTGGTTTCGTTGGTTTCCTCGTAAAATTTTCTTACAAGAGCACCCCTTGAAATTTAAAATATGACGAAATAAACATCAAAATTTGCAGTTTTAGTCAAAAATTTTATGTCCGACCTCTCTAATTGACTCGCTCCACTGTGCGTCGTTAATGCAAAGTGCGGTTCAAATTCAAGCCTTGCAAAGGATCGTGCAGTGGATACTGGAATTTGATGACCAAGTCGTTAGAAGTACATCAATCGTTACGGTCGAATACATGTGGAGCTAATGAAAGTTCTGGAGTAAATCATCCACATGGAGCGCATTTACTCAATGAAATTGCCTCTAGATGTATGGTGTTAATACTAGAAACCCTAAGTGCTTAGCTTGTCAAGCTAGTAACTCATAAAATTATTTGAGTTGCAAAATCTGCATGAAGTCGATGCTCTTTTTTTAATGATGCATAACCAGAGCGGCAGAAGAAAACATGGTGGTACGGTATGGTGTGTTCATACTTAATTTTTACCAACTTATTCATTATTACTGACATTGATGTCATATATCGACGGTGAAACTTTCCAAATCACGTATCTCGTTTTGCGACGTCGCAAACTTCCTGTCATACTTTGTTTCTTCAGTAGAGAACCGCTCTCTTTCAATTCTTGAAAACTTTCATGATTTTTCATCTCTGTGCGAAGCGCAAATTCTGAGAAAACTGCAAGGAGTGATGTTTGTTTGCTCTCCTTTAAAAAAATAAACCAGGAGCAGAAATTTTTAAACACTGCAAACGAGATACTTGGTTTGAGAGTTTCATTATCGATTCTACTTCTACTTCCTTATTCTACTTCCTTTTTATGACCATTCACACAGAACAATTTTTTGAGACGCTCAAGTCAATGAAAACGGGATGAATGCCACTGCATGAATGTTTTCAAAATATACGGAGGATGGGAATAGAAACAGCAAATAGTTTGAAAAAAAAAACAAAAAAACTCGTGACTTTTTCCTGGCATTTTCGCAATTAATGACATCAGAAAATTGAGACTTGATCCAAATTCAACAAAAATTCCAAGCACCCAAACTTTTTCAACAACCCCTTCTGAAAAATCTGAAGGGTCAAATATTGACCATCAATAATCGACAACTGAGAGTAATTATTGACCATCAATAATCGACAACTGAGAGTAATTAAATTTTCTTATGGCCAACTTCTATGATAGGCTTCTCGGTAAGCAGTTTTAAGTGAGATGTCAGCCCGATGCGCTTGCGCAGAGCTGAGGAGCAGGCGTAAGATGCACCAATGAACTTGTCAGGAATCTTAGAGCACCTGCGGCAATGGTGGCAGTGACGCCGCGCTAATTATGACAATGTTGGCTCTCCACAAGTGCGCTGCTCCATCCGGGCAAGGTCAGAATCGCTGTTGCCCGGTTGAGGTGAAACTCGAACTTGGAGGAGCTTCACATGAAAAAGGAGTGACTTGATATCATGAGCAGACATTTTCTAGAATTTCCTCTTAGCAGCCTGAGAAGGAATCCCCAATCAATCCAGAAAAAAAATAGTGTCATTAAAACAGGCGGATCTAGACACTTCGAACGGGGGAGAATGGGCGGAGGGGGGTTCAAAAGGCTTCCCCCAGAAAATTGTCGAAACTTTAAAGCATCTATCATGCAGTTTGAGACAATTTTCTTCATTAATAATTACCAAACGTAAGCGCCCTTCCTTATTTTATCCTCAATTTCTTCTTTCGACGTATTTGGGGGTCCGAGCCCCCCCTTAAAATTACAGCGAAGTGATTTCTGCAATTTTTACGTAAAAGCGAACACAATTTGGTAAATTTTCCCGTTTTATTTTTTTCTTTACGATAATTTGAACCGGAGTTATGATTTTTTGAAAATAGGTCAAATTTGACCTTTGACCTATCATAACTCGGTCAAAAATTGAGATATTGATCTGCGGTTTGCGCCAAAATTCTTAGTTTTTTATGCTCTTTCGAATGAGGTATCACAAGATAGGGGTTGCTATTTGAAAAAAAAAANCCCTGCTGATATTGTTTAGATAGGCTGGTTCTATTCAATCCCGCGCGTCCAATTCACTTACACATTTTTTTCCAATGCTTCGTTTTAGTGGAACTCGGTGGGGCGTCGCAGATTTTTATCAGAAGACAAAAATCGTGATTTATATTAAAGTAAAAGATTAATCAGGCGATAGACATAAATCTCTTCGCTGAGAACTAATTAAAAATCGATGAGTTCCACTACAAATCCGGCACAGTGGCGAGACGTGAAGATCGATTATCGATATTTCCCCATTTGAAGCCGTGGTAAAGAATCGATAATCAAGATGCTCCTTACGACACCCTTTTTATCGATCATTTTTCATAGGTTTAAATAGCAGATCAATCGATATATCGCAAAGCACGCCACGCCACTGCACCGGCAGCTTGGGCGGCACTCGGCTCACGCAGATGAACGTCGCCAGCAATAGCTCATTCGGGCACATGCTCCGGGGGTTCTCGGCGAATTTTATAACCTCTCAAATGCTCACGTTTAATATTATTTGGAGCACAGTTTTGGCATCGCATCCTGTCCAAGCCACTCATTAACCGGCCCTATTCCGTCGCTCCTATGATGTAAAAGAGTATATTGATTTCCTCTTGAGCCCTGTTCTACATATAAATCTATGCTTTTTGAGGCCCATGCGGAAATCCAGATACGCCCTTACGTCAGAGGAGCGAGGATTTCTGCGACCGGTGACGCAGTTCACAAACGCAGCCGCTCGATCCGATCCACACAACTGTTTAACGTTTTCAGAACTCTAAAATAATCGGTTCATATTTTAGACGTGATTTGTGGCGGCGGAATATCTGCTGAAGTGTCGCTGCTGTTGCAACCGTTTCAACGGTCCGACGCCGTTGAGCAATGCATCGGACAAGTAACGCTCGTATCAATTGGCGCGAAGTTTGATACCTACAGGGATGTAGCAAAATACGACGTAAGTGGACGCGTAACACGCTAGAGTCACGTTAAGTCCGTAAATTTTTCGCGTTTGATTTTACGCTGAAGGCTGTATTCATAGTCGTTCCTTAAACAGATCTTTTCCCCAGGAGGCCCCATATAATTTACATTGTGATTGAGGGAGGTTAAGGGGCCGGCCGTCCCTGAATTACGTAACGCAATAGGGGGAGGGGGGTCGAGTAGAGCGTTACACTGGAAAAAAGAAAACACATTGGATCTAGAGTCCTGATTCTTAAAAACATCGACAAGAAAAAGTACTCTTGATTCAATCAGAATCTAGCTTGAATCAAGAACCAAGCCTCTTAATTTAAGCGGATTTCGTTTTGATTCAAGCAAAAATCCGATTGAATCAAGAGTATTTTTTCTTGTGAATGTTTTCAAGAGTCTGGACTCTAGATCCAATGTGTTTTTTTTCCAGTGTACGCAATTTTGTTTTTCCGTGTTAGAGGATAGGGACCTATTTCACAAAAGCGGTACAAGGGGTTAACATAGCACCATATAAGAGGCAATATGATTAAATGGACGTATTTCTATCGAATGGAACCATGTGCGTTAAAACATGAGCCCTGAGACCCATAAGAATACGTGCATAACAGGGCTTACGTCATAATGCACATAGTTCCGTTTGCTAGAAATACGTCCAAATATCGAGTAAAATTTCACAGAATGACTTCGGAAATAGATCATTGTGAGGTACTTTACACGACAAAAAAGACGGAGGAAAACGTTTTAGTAATTTTGACAAATTTGAGGATAATTCCCAGGGCCGGACTGGCCCGGAAGGAGGGATAACGATCGCCACCAGTGCCGTAGAGCCCGCAGGCTCCTGAGCCCTAATGATAATTATTAAGATGATAAGAGACATTGTGACACATGAGAGTGATATCACTATTCAACCATTAGGGAGCTCGTGTTGCCTACACTGAAAACTGAAGGCAAACCAGGCAAAGTCATCGCTCCATGCTTGCGCTTACCCGGGAAGTCAGATTCGCCCAATGATGACAGATGACCTGCTAACAGCCGACATCTACCATCATCAATTGAAACTACGCGAGTTTTATTTGATTTTTTGTGCAATAATTAGTCGGTCATCAACTATTATCAGACGATACCTTAATGTTGACCTCTGAACTAAACTTTCGCTTTACCCTGCGATGACTTTGCTTAGATTATTACTACGAGGTCTTTAAAATATATTGTCTTTGAAAGAGAGGGAGAGAAAACAAATTTACAAAATAATTAGCCTAGAAGCAGCATTTAACGGCAGCTTTGCTCTTTAGCCAGAGAACAAGATAGTTTTTATCGACACCTCTATGTATAATGTAGAAAAATAATTAAATGTATCTCATCATTGTAACGCGCTGAAACGTATCCAACTATCATTTAGCCTTATTGACGTCGCAAAAGTCCACAAAGAGCACACTCGATCTAGTTCGTTGTGCTGTTTTAAAAGCTTTGACCTAGGTTTACTTCATATCCTGACGTTTTGATTACAGCTATTAAGTCACTCGCGTCGCACAGTGGATCGAGTCATTAGGAAAGGTCGAACAGAATTTGGAAACTTTAAACGCTTAAACCTACGTTTATACAAAAATGGGCCTGTTGCAAACTTTTGCTAGAGCAAAACTAAGAGTTGTTTCCTGCAGATAATGCCTCAAAAATCACGATGAGCGCATCGGCAAAGTCTGAAATGCACTCATAACTTCACAATCTGCGTAAGATATTTGCGGTTTTTTGAGCTTCCCGCTTCAAAAACGATACTACTGCACAGGTGAACATTTTGTTAGAGGAGTCGTTCCATTGGCGACAATACTCATCATGGCCGACGCCAGTCCGCCAAAACACGTGTGATGGGACAAGATAACACCTGAACAGGATTAAACCATATAACAATCGGCGTTTTTACGTTCATATTTTCCTCGCCCACCTTAATTGACCTTGAACTCTCCTCGAATTACGCGAGGAACTGCGCAAGCGTCGGCCATGATGAATATTGCCGACGATGGAGCGACTCCTCTAACAAAATGTTCACCTGTGCAGTAGTATCGTTTTTGAAGCGGGAAGCTCAAAATAACGCAAATTTCTTACGCAGATTGTGAATTTATGAGTGCATTTCAGACTTTGCCGATGCGCTCATCGTGATTTTTAAGGCATTATCTATAGGAAACAACTCTTCATTCTGCTCCAGCAAAAGTTTGCAACAGGCCCATTTGAGATTCTAAAAGTGGTTTCGTTGGTTTCCTCGTAAAATTTTCTTACAAGAGCACCCCTTGAAATTTAAAATATGACGAAATAAACGACAAAATTTGCAGTTTTAGTCAAACATTTTATGTCCGACCTCTCTAATTGACTCGATCCACTGTGCGTCGTTAATGCAAAGTGCGTTTCAAATTCAAGCCTCGCAAAGGATCGTTCAGTGGATACTGGAATTTGATGACCAAGTCGTTAGAAGTACATCAATCGTTACGGTCGAATACATGTGGAGCTAATGAAAGTTCTGGAGTAAATCATCCACATGGAGCGCATTTACTCAATGAAATTGCCTCTAGATGTATGGTGTTAATACTAGAAACCCTAAGTGCTTAGCTTGTCAAGCTAGTAACTCATAAAATTATTTGAGTTACAAAATCTGCATGAAGTTGATGCTCTTTTTTTAATGATGCATAACCAGGGCGGCAGAAGAAAACACGGTGATATGGTATGATGAGTTCATAATTAATTTCCAACTTAGTCATCATTATACATCGATGTCGTATATTGACGATGAAACCCCCAAACCACGTATCTCCGTTTGCGACGTTGCAGACCTCCTGTCATTCTTTATTTTTACAGTCGAGAACCGCTCACTTTCAATTTTTGAAAGCTTCCATGGTGTTTCTTCTTTGTGCGAAGCTAATTCTGAGAAAACTTCAAGGAATGATGTTTGTTTGCTCTCCTTTAAAAAAGTGAAGCAGGTGGGGAGATTTTTTAAACATTGCAAACGAAATACTTGGTTTGAGAGTTTCATCGTCGATATGTTATTTCCTCTTTACAACCATTCACACAGAGCGATTTTTTAAGACGCACAAGTCATTGAAAACGAGATGAGTGTTGCTGCATGCACGTTTTCAAAATTTACGGAGGATGGGAATGCAAACAGCAAATAATTTTGAAAATAAACTCGTAACTTTTTTCTGGCATTTTCGCAATTAATAACATCAGAAAATTGAGACTTGATCCAAATTCAATACAATTTCCAAGCACCCAAACTTTTTCAACAACCCTTCTCGGGCAACCCCTCCTGAAAAATCTGAAGGGTCAAAAATCGATTATCAGTAATGGACAACTAAGAGTAATTAAATTTTCTTATGGCAATCTTCTATGATAGGATTCTCGGTGAGCAGTCATAAGTGAGATGTCAGCCCGATGCGCTTGCGCAGAGCTGAGGAGCAGGCGTGAGATGCACCAATGAACTTGTCAGGAATCTTAGAAGCACCTGCGGCAGTGGTGGCAGTGACGCCGCGCTAATTATGACAATGTTGGCTCTCCACAAGTGCGCTGCTCCATCCGGGCAAGGTCAGAATCGCTGTTGCCCGGTTGAGGTGAAACTCGGACTTGGAGGTTTTACCCATGAAAAAGAAGTGACTTGATATCATGAGCAGACATTTTCTAGAATTTCCTCTTAGCAGCCTGAGAAGGAATCCCCAATCAATCTAGAAAAAGAAATAGTGTCATTGAAACAGACGGATCCAGACACTTCGAACGGCGGAAGGGGGGTTCAAAAGGCTTCCCCCAGAAAATTGTCGAAACTTTAAAGCATCCAACATGCATTTTGAGTCAATTTTCTTCAAAATAATTACCAAACGCAAGTGCCCTTCCTTATTTTATCTTCAATTTCTTCTTTTTCTTTCTATCTTTCTTTTCTTTTTCTTCTTTTGCGAGAGAACGGGAGGGGGGCACGCCCCCTACATCCCCCTTTGGATACACTTACGTCCATTTAAAAGTAGGAATCTCATACTAATCGATGTACGTGTTCTCTAAATCTAGCTTTCGACAAGCTTTTTATTCTTATACCCATATGATTCCTAAAAGTGTCGGTCTCCCTTTTTCTTCTGTGTTGTGTCTTAAATTGTAAAAATCCTCCAATCAAAGGCCGCAATGATACACTTTAATTCAACAAAATAGTCTTGTTTTGGTCTAAAGAATCGATTCATTCGCCGTTCGATTTGATACACCCTGTAGATCGATTAAAATACGCGGAGACTTAAACGCTCGGGTAGAAACGTAGACTCGACAAAGTCCGTGGTTGGTCACCTATAACTAGAAGCTCATTACATCTCTGACTTTTGAAAACAATAATAACAGATTTTAAATTTAATTTTAGGCCACTCCGACCAAATATCCGTAGGAAATTATCTCATGCTCATAGGACTTAACTCCAATCTTCGTTCCGTATTCCCCTTCTAAATGGGTTAAAAGTAAAAACGTCAAAAAATGAAGTATCTTTCCAGTTTGGGGAATCAATCCCTTGATTTCTTGATTAATGCAGAATATTTAGCATGTTTTCGTGCTCAACGTGACAACTAAGGCTAGACCCGGCGCTATTACGCTCAGAAGTCAAACGAAGTGACTTCTGTTCTGTGCGAAAGAGCCATATGTTAAGTGGAGTTAAGGTCTTCCCCGCGAAAAGATTGATAGACTGGAGTCCAGATTGATGGACCGTGCGAAAGCGAAATGACTTATGCTGTTCGCCGAGGAATTCATTCCATTTTTGCACTCATTCTTGTTCCACTGGTTGGGCTGTAAAAGGTTTGTGTCTTGGTTTCTACGTATCATGCGTCAAGACAAGCAAAAACCACGCTTATTTTGGCACCTTGTTTCCGGGCCTTTTTTACAATTAATAATCATCGCACTGGAATTCTCCTTCAGTAGTTTGTTGGTTTGCATATTGCATCTACCAGTAATTAAATGATACGAACGTGAATGTTTCTAAATGCAGGAAACTTCCATTCATTAACCACTGCATTTCGACGTTACGCACCATAAAAATCCAATTAATTGAAAAAAATAAAATGTAAAGT
This sequence comes from Bemisia tabaci, assembly GCF_001854935.1. NCBI lineage: Eukaryota > Metazoa > Arthropoda > Insecta > Hemiptera > Aleyrodidae > Bemisia > Bemisia tabaci. The sequence goes on from NW_017553907.1 coordinate 2,694,329, forward strand.
TCACAATAAAGCATTGAATAATTTGTCGAAGTTATCGCTGAAAAGCCGGTATGACTCTGAGGTTCATAAAATACGATCCGGAGATCTATGTTTTACAACAAGAGTGACTATAGCCGACCCAAGTATGACTTTCTGAGCCATGCTCTAATAATGCATAAAGAATGGATCTGCGAATCATATATGCACGTGGCTCCTTGATCTATAACTCGGCCGAGAAGTCACTTCCATATTTTTTAAGTGCATTTATTTCTCATTTAAATCTCTCACTTCAGTTCTATTGTGACGTTTTCTAGGATATTCACTCATCACTTTGATGGTTTTTGTTTCAGGTATGCGTTTTTATAACCGTTGCAGGCATCTTTCAGGTAACTTTCCCAACATTTGCCAATATACGGATGAGACTAAATTCTGAGCATTGATACAATGTTATCAGTTATTGTCAGTTCAGACATCCTTTTGACCTGTAATGATAACGACCAAACGTAGCATTAAACAGTAGGCCGAAAAAAAATGGTTATTATTGTGAGAATTTTGCAGCTCTCAGAAATTAAAAAAAAAAAATGATTTGGTGCCCTTTGCATCCCACATATTCCATCATGATGTATGTCTTCAAAATGCATAATTTATGTGCCAGTGAATGTTCAAACTCTCGAGAGAGTGCAATGCAGGTTCAATTTACATAAAAAAAGTATCTAAAAACCTAACCTAAAAAAAGAGGAAAAGAACACTTTGGGAACGAGACCGGAGGGCGTGTCTTTTCCCATAAAGTTCAGGAAGGACGAATCGAAACTGCCTAAAATCAAGTAAACGTTTTTCGATCATTTCCAGGTCCGAGTTTTATTATAATAATTCGGTGCCCGGGTTATGATAATGTGTCAGTCACGACCAGTTTTCTTCCTCTTATTTTTATCCATTGCCACCAATTAAGCCCTCTTAAATGAGCGGCGGTTTTATTGGACCACCTCGGTCAATTTTAAATTGCCAAATTCGCCGAGTTTTCTGCTCAAGGCCCAAGTTTATTTATTTACATATTATTTGTTTGTCGTGTGTCTCTCGCCTGAGTGACCCAAATACGAGTCTTTTTTGTCCACACTCGCTCGTGCGGCCAAGTATCAATGTCGACGGGACCATTATTCTTGATAAATCAGATCAGTCTCTCAATCGGCGTTGAAAAAACAAACGACTAATTTTACCCTTTTTCACCGGAACGCCGATCAAATTCCATAATTTCAATTTCTAAGAATTAGGCAACGAAACACCGGGATTCCGCTCAGTTTAAATTAAGCCGAGGTCAAACGGGGCAAGTGCATCGCTGTCTATGAATTTATGACTGCTCTAGTAAAAACTTGCTATTAAAGGTCTCTCTAATTATAAGCATTATTCTGAGCCTGAATAAGATAAAATAGATCTCGTAACTCAAATAATATTGTTTTCCTCCAAAATGAGAGCTGTGTTTGATCTCTGTCGGTGCCCTATGTTCGAGGACTTTATTCGAAAATTAAGGATATCTTGTTGAATATTAGCACCACGATGACAACTGGCTTTCTACGTTGAACCTTGAACAATTTCTACTGTCGCTTTTATTTAAATTTATTTTTAGAAATTGTATTGATGAGGTTAATCTAATAATAAAAGAAGTAAGCTTCCATTGCAGAAAAATAATTATAATATTTAACAAAACTAATCACCAGAGGTACGAGTACTTAAAACTAAGAACAGAATAAAATCCATATTTACATGTACTACAAAAAACAGATTAAGATTTTTCGTTGTACACACAATAAATGCTGCGCGTGTTCATTTTAGGCAACATGCGATGTTTAGTATTGGTGAGAAGATATATGATTCCAATTTCTTCGTCTCACATGTCTCAGTAGTGGAATTAATATCGGGAAAAGCAGTCTCATTATTTCAGGAACTTTCACTTTCTAAGTTTTAAAGCTCACCCGAGTTAACAATGAATATTGAACGACTTTAAGGAAATTCCAATATTTTTAAGTTAAATCTTTACACTGCAGTTTGACATATCCCTGCTCCATCAGCAAATTACTTCACCACAGTTTTTCTCTCTTTCTTTTGTGCAAAATTCGTAAGAAATATTACCTTATTCCTAGATTGTATCTCACCCGCTCTTTCTGCATCTATGACTCTTTCTAGTGCAAAGGCTACGGAAATTCCTCCTTGTTTATTTATTTATTTATTTATTTTTTTATTACTTTTTTTTCCATGTGAATCTGATTTATTACCGTTATTTTTACTCATTGAGTCAGTATTTAAAAATTTGGGTTACCAAAACCAATTGTACAACCCTAGCTTATGATAAGCTTTAATTTTTACAGATGCTATTTTCTTTAAATTTAGACAATAATGAATTTTCAATTTTACAATTTGTTTAAAAAGCTGCGTTATCGCAAGCACCAAGTTAATAAAGTGACGTTTAGAAGATGCGAAAAAAAATATTAAAAATTTTGACATTATTTTTGGTGAAATTTTTTTCTGTCCATTAAGTAGAAAAAGAATCTTATCAATTGTCTAGCCGTGTTAAAGAACCTCCTCTGCGTTGCTCCATTCCGTCGTTTGAGTCGAATAATGTTTGTTAGTCTTAGGATGCGCCTTCCAACCAGCATATAGGCCATAGTCCACGCATCGGTGCCTCTCAGTTCGTTGCAGTAAATGAAGGAGATTTTTACCACCGAAACTTCATAAGCTTTTTATTTCTTTCAGTGAAGGAGCCATTACTTGTTTCTCGCAAGTCCTGTTCGTCAAACGACGCAAATTGCTGATTTACCCAATGCAAATCTTATCGGATTTTTCTATGTTTGCATGGAATGGTAAAACGTCTTTTCTAGGTGTCTGATGAGGTTAATATCATGTTGTTTTTTACCACTAAAATCGAAAATATTTCAAAAAGTCTATGTTGTTTTTCCCAATCTACCACTTTTTTTTTAAAAAAATCAAATTTACCCAGAAGTCCTTTTTACCAAGGTTGAACTTCCCATCCCATACACGGATTATGTATTTCTATATGGACAATACAGTGAAAATGACTTTTTAATATACCTCCAAAGGAGATTGCATGACCTTCTTGGGATCTAGATTTTATTTTTTTTTTTATTCAGTACTGCAACTGTACTGTACTTGGACCTCCCGTATAGCATTCGAACATGTCATCGCCGTGCTTCTCTCTCTCCCTTGGATGCATGAATCATGCATGCATTCCAAAGTGCTAATTTTATAGCCTTCTCTTTCTGCAACTTCTGACCGCTACAGTTCTCTATCCTTCGAAAGTCCTCCAGGAAGTTGACACTTCCTCATTTCACATGAAAACCATCCGTCGCTTCCCTTCCTTCGGGTGTCCTCGTCGTCTCCTCCCAGGAGGAACCTAACTAAACATCTTCTTTGGCAGTCCTTTTTCCATCATACTGCAAGCATGACAAAGCTAGCTAATTTTCATGACCAGTGCCGAAAACTATGATTGGCCTTCCCAAAACATAGGCGGAGCCAAATGTTATTCTATGGGATCTGGCCCCCATTGGAAAATGATATCCAACCCTAACTCCACACACCGGGAAGTGGAAGGGCATATGAAATACACTCCAACAATCCTCTTGGGAGGATCCAGGGGGGCCGCCTCCAGAAATTTTTGGAAATTGGCTCAATTTAGGATGCATTTTAAGGCTATCGAGATTCAAATTTTGTGGATTTTTTGCTGTCTGGTGCCTGATTTAAACCTAGGTTTTTCCACGGAACTTTAAAAATAAATTAAAGATAAACTATCATTCATGTAGGCAACCTTTTTGCGGTTCTTACTACCATAAAAAAAGCAAACATGTGGTGGAGGCTCCCTTGTATTTGGGAGCTCTGGGGCAATCACCGCTGTCGCCCTTCCCCCTAAGTGGCGATTCTTGAAAGTTGGCAACAGTGTTTTTCCTCATTTTAATTGTATGTAAAACAATCCATTTTGAAGGAGGTAGTGTGCCTCACCTAAAATCGATATTTTCATTGGATTTAAACGGAAAAAATACTATTTCCAAATTGCGAAATCGGCCCTGTCCCCCTCATGGAGCTGGACAGGACTTCAAGTGCGATATCTTTGTTAACGTCCATGATCCAACGCCTTCTGTCATTATAGAGGTCCGATCCCTTCCAGAAATCCCTGCTGACCTCCTCCATGAAATCCATCTCAACGCAAGCCATGATAATCGATTATTTATAATGGAGTTCAATGGGGGGGGGGGTTAAGCAATGTTGCCAGCTTGTAATATTATTCGCTATCGCTGACGAACCAATGGCGTAACGAGTTTTGCGATTTATAGATTTATCTGCTGTGTAAATATAGGGAAAAGGATCGATAAACAGGGTGTTCCCAGCGAGCACCTTAGTATTCGATTCTTTACCACAGCTTCAAATGGGGAAATATCGATAATCGATCATTCACGCTTCGCCACTGCATGAAACAATGCAAGTGAGGGTGCGTGTCGGAGTGCACAGCTCCCGATCTACTCGGAACGGATCAAAGATCGGGATATCGAAAGGTGCCCCTCACTCCGCCCACCTCTTCCGACCCTGTCGAATACGCGACCACCTAAGCAGGCGACCGGGGGGCGGGGGGCCTGGCAGCCCGGAGGAGGGGGCGATGGGTCAAGGGGAGGCGTGAATAGCAGGATTATGAAAATTTCGCCTCGCACGGCGTGTATTAGGTTCAAACGGTAATTAATAATGTATGAATTGTAGGTTTGCATGAAAGTTGTCTTTTGACGACGCAGGACGTGACCATGGGAGTTGACCGCAGAGCACGCTTCGCGCTCCGTGCGATTCTGTGCAGACGGATTTTCGCGCTGGAACGTTGCGTACTATGAAGAGTAGCTCTAGTGGCCTATACATCGTATTCGATACATCAAACGGGTGAAATTGCATCGATATCGATTGGTTCAAAACATAAACATAGCCTCAAAAGTCAATTGAGTAATCCGACGGAACGGGTTTTTGTGATAGATTTTTCATTCGTATGAGTACTAATTGGCCAAAAGTAGTAAAATTACTACGAAATCTCATTTTAAGCTTATCTGACAAATATCCTAACATTTTGGATTGAGGTTATGTTCTATTGTTTTGAACCAAACGATACATCGAACCACTATCGAATACGATCCATTGGGTGAGTCCCCGTTCCCGCTCATTCCTGAGAAAAGCGCGGGAAAGAATATTGCTGGTGGTAAGGTAAAACGACGGATGTGCCTTCTAATGTTGCGAAATTTTCCTTTAACAATCACCTATTTTTGGGAAAATTTGCTAATATTTTTCTGCCGATTTTTTTTAGAGAATTTATTTCACAATTTGGATGTATTTTTGCTGAAAGGAACTATGTCTTACGCAAATCCTATGCATGTAGTTCCTTTTGACATAAATACGTCCATTTGATGTATGGTGTCCGAAATTTTCAAGGGAAATCGAAGCGCTAGGTGCAAAAAGGCCATTCCCGGTTGCAGTGTCACTTGATCGCCGTTAACGTTTCATCCATTATGATTAAAGCAAATGCATGGAATTCGTTAAAACTTTCACTGTATTTTTTTTATGTTTTCCTAATGCTGGAAACTAAAAATTTCAAACATTTACCCGATAATATCCTCCCTAAAATGTAAATTAGCAGATGTAATGATTCCGAGACACCGCAACCAAGAACTGCCCTTTCTGCATCCCAACGCCTCAATTATGCATAATATTCTTAAAAAATAAATAGTTTTTGAGAGGAAATTTGGCAACATTTGAATGTTCATACGGCGTCCTTCCTGAACACGGCAGAATAGAATTGGGCATTCTCAAAAAGATTTAAGCGCCAAAAATGATACTACGAGAAAAACAGTAGAAACTGTATTATTTGTAAGCTGGCTATACTGGTCCGAAAAATCCGGAAAGTCCGGAAATGCTACTGTTTTTTTAAGGGTTGTCTGGGATCGGGAGTACTGAAACAGTACGGTAATTCCCTATAAAGCTTTAGATTTTCTTTTTTCATGCCACGGGTGTTGCCTGGAAAATATGCAATCCATTGCACACGGAGAAAAAAAACTCGTGCGTGGGATCCGAAGTTTAGGTCATATGGATCTCTGAAGTTTTCAGATTGAGCATCTGAACACTTTAGGTCTAGCTGCCGAAGTTCGGATCATACATCTGAAACTTCAGTTCTTACATCTGAAGTACTTCGGTTCTCACATCTGAAGTACTTCGGTTCTCACATCCGAAGTACTTCGGTTCTCACATCTGAAGTACTTCAGATGTAAGAACTGAAGTTTCAGATGTATGATCCGAACTTCGGCAGCTAGATCTAAAGTGTTCAGATGCTCAATCTGAAAACTTCAGAGATCCATATGACCTAAACTTCGGGTCCCACGCACGAGTTTTTTTTCTCCGTGCATATAATGATTCTTAGTGCAGTTTTCTCTCGCTAGATCGAGATTGTAAAACCATTTGATCCTCAGACCATCAATGAGCCTCGCATTTCCTGGCTACGTCAATTTACTCGCGATTTGCTCGTGAATATCGACAGTTTTCGAATTTTCGTCTCTCAAACGTACCCAAAAAGGATTGTGTTATTCTTCTCCCGAGGTACTGAATTTCTTGGAACGGTACTGAATAAGTACTGTAAAAGTACTAAATATTTGCCTGCGAATTTTAATAGACACCCTATGCGACACGAGAATCCCAATAGGGAAAATTGGCAGTTTCGAAAACGCATTCAATTGTGGCGTGATACCTCACGCATTCCGAAGAGTACGTATAGTTGTATCGTTGCGCCTTAGCATAATATTGAAGCAGCCTTTACACTAGCCTCGTCGGTTTTCCTTCGCCGCTACTGCAGTTTCGCACAGTACCTACACGTGTGCCCAATCTAGGATTGTATTTAGCGAGTTGATAATTTTTATAGAATAATTTAATGTAAACAAGCTGTAAGAAATACAACTAAATAAAAGGAACTCGAATCAACTATCAACTCAAGGCACCGAAAATGCACTGAATGTTTTCTGCTTATGAGGTATTGACTTTATTTTTGCCAGGCTTTCCCTGATTTGACCAATTTTGAATCATAGATAATTGAATCATATAATTAATTACTCGCATTTCACTAAATGCTTTAATATTCTTGAGCTCTGATACCTAGAACGGGCCAATTTAAACATTTTTAATTTCTCCTCCCGTACTTTTCATTTTGGTGCTTACGTCTTTTTGAGAATGATCGATTCATTACTGCCTTGTAGTGAAAGTTACTATAGAAAATAATCGCACTCAGATTTGCCTAATGAGCCATCATTTGGTCAGTTTTATGCTCAACAAGTTGCTCATGCGAATCATCGCTTCATCAGACGCTTGTTCTTTTTCAAAAAAAAAAAAGAAAAAAAAACCCGAATCAAATATACCGCGAATTTTGCACATTTTAAGGAAGGTTCGCTCCTAATTAACTCTCAGGTCTAAAACTTTTTCTAAACGTATTGTTCCTAGTCGGGTCAAATTGAGGTAAATCATTTTAAATAGTTTTTGAAATATCATCTCCGTTATTTCTGTTTTAGTGGATAGATTTTTTTTTTTTTTTTTTTTTTTTTTTTTTTTTTTTTTTTTTAATTTTTACATTTTGGTAACATAGTGGCGATTTCTCATCCTCATGCGACAAACGGAACCAACAAAATATGGACATAATGCTAGGGAAAGGACGCGCTTTGATGACGGCGCAGACATACAACTATTCGTACTTGATGGATGTCCGTGTTGCGTCTGATTAATTGAAGGCGCAATGGCGCGAGGCGTGAACTCGCACTTCTCCGCTGTATGCTGCTAATGAGGCGTTGCTCTGCTTTGGGAGAGAAGTTAAAAAACGAGGCCTAAATCAAGTCGTCTTTTTATTACCAGCATAATTTTTATTTTTTTTCTCTCACAATCAGTGTAGTAGCTATATTGTCACTGAAAAAAACTCAAACACAAATGAACGAAATTAATTTTAGTCGATATTTGAATCCCATCTTTCCTCGCTGGGAAAAAAGAAGAGGAAAAGGTGGGAAAAAAGGAAAAGGAGGGGGAATAGGGCCAATTTCTGAAAACCGGGCAATTTAATTTTATACAAGAGAACGTTTGTGCACATTTCTTAAAATTTTAAGGAATTTGCTTCATAATATGCAGACAATTTATTGAAATTTGCTTACAAACATTGTATGACCGTTTTCATGTAAACAATTAAATTGCCCGGTGATAATTGGCGATAGCTGATGTGGCTTGGTTCCTTTCTGCTCAACGCGGTCCAATTGCCGCAAGCATGACGTAAACCCCACAACTATAAAAACAACCCCGATAGACGTTCGTCTCTACTCCATACATTAAAAAAAAACCCATGAATGAAAGTGAACGGATCTGTGAAGAAGCGAGACCGACAGGAGCAGAGGGTATGGCTGACTAATTAAACATCATCTGCATTCTAGATGTAAGTACGAGGCGACTGCAATTATGCATTCCGCCCCTCCCAAGTGGCAGAACAAATGAGTCGGTCCAGATTCATATTCATCGATCATTGTGTTGGCGGCAACAATGGGACGATGTCGATGTGTGCGGGAGGATGGCCTGTCAACGAGTGCGAGTGGGTCTCAGCCGCGTTCCGGCTAACTCCAAAGAGTAACTGCCGGGCTAAGGAAAAACGTCGTATGAACATTTGAGAGTTGCCAAATTTCTTTGGATAAAATATGTATTTTTTAGGAATATTATGCTTATTTTTCCTCGAAATTTTCAGATACTTTAGATTAAATTGTGGCCAAAATTGTTTGAAAGGTATAAAGAAAAATGTCAAACAAAATTCCGGTAAATTCGTTATTTATTGGAGGAGATATGGCAACGTCTGAGGGCTCATACGGCGTTCTTCCTGAGCACGGCAGTATAGTTCCAGAGACACACTCTCTGCTCATTGTCTCATTGGTCCACATCCGAGGCCGTAAATCGCGCGGCTCACTCCGAGCATCCAGTAGATCATCCGTTCCTCCTTTCGCTTTCGCAATGACATCTTTCGCGCATGCCGCCCTGCTCAGGGATAGAGGTATAGAAAGGACGATCCGATCGATGCGTGTTTTACACTTCAAACCCAAAGATTACGGGTCGTTTTCTGCGGTGCTAAGGAAAAATTCCAAATGCTATCGTTTGATACGGAAAAGTTTAACAGAAACCCACCAAGTTGGCTTCCGGAAAGAGTGGAGTTACGAGTAGTTTGGAATTCAAGTAGTAAAGCTTTTTCTGTTAAAAATTAATTCTAAGTCGAGAAAAAATATTTTGGACATTAGAATCACCGTCAAACTATGTCCTTGATATTAAGCCTTATGTAAGTATAACAATTCCAAAAATTGATGCGTTTCTGTTTTTGTCCATATGATATGAAGAGAGGAAAAGAAAAACATCTACGTCCCGGATCTACCGATGTATCGAATATCTATCGATCTTTAGATCGATGTTTGATGTTCAGTTAGGTGCAGATTTCGATGGCTCTTCATCTTTTCGAGAAACAGAGCTGATTGATGTTTTTCCGATGTCTGCACGTCAAAATGAGTGCAAACATGTGATCAAGTAGGAAAAATTAAAAAAAAAAACAAACAAACAAACAAACAAACAAACTAAGAACTAATTTTTGTTCAAAGTTAATGCCGCTCTCTTGAGTATTAACAAAACTACGCACTTCAAAAAACCTTTCTCCAGTTCACCCTATTGATTCCCTCAACATTACCTTCGGTTTATAAAGTTACTGACAACCTTATTTTAGACCCGAAGGTTGTGTTGCTGGCTCGCTCCGTGTTGCGTAGTCGATAGCCCAGTAAGTAAGTGCCGAAGCGTGAATGATCGATATCGATACCTCTTCATTTGAAGGTGTGGTAATTAAGGTGTTTGTTTCGAACACTCTGTTTATCGATCCTTTGACGTAGGTTTAAGTGACAGATCAATCGATACATCGCAAAGTACGCCACGCCGCTGGACCCAGTTTTGTTGTGCACCTTTATTATTGGTTTACATTTTGTGATTGGAGACTGCTACTTCTAACTCTCCCAGAAACGCACCTACCTGCATAGAGATGCTAATAGCACGTACGTTGTTTGTGAAATGAGCCAGAAATAGTGACGCTTCATCGCAAAATGTGGTCTAATTTTAGTTCCGCGAAAAGATGTGTCGTTTCCTATGTTCATTGGAATGCTGCTAGTCTGACCGCTGCCGAAAATTTTTCATCTAGACTTAGCAACCACATTTTTGAAATTTTGTTTTCGTGGATTGGAGAAGACAAGACTACTGTAAAATAGAGTTATATGATTGGTTTGCCTTGTTAGTTGTCCTTGATGTGTTTGTGTGTTTATTTTTGGTGGAATCGACGACAAGCAATCGGAAACTCAAAATGTGTGTTTAGTTTGTCGTTGATTGTTAAAAACATGGGCACGGTGAAGAAGACAAATGAAAGAGCCGGCCAACACATAAAACCACTTCTCCTTAGTCTTGCAAGTCCAGTCGAGAAACACGAAATTTCAAAAATCGAACCGCAGGATTCTGACTCTTATTGATAAAGTAAATAAAAAATGTTTGAGCGTAAGAGTGATCATAGAATTGTGTCTTAGTTGGACCGAGTTTAATAGAAAGGAACCAACTCATATAAAGTTGAAATTGAGAAAAAGAGGTTTGAAGGTTTATTTCTCAATAAGGCTCAATGTAGAAAATGAACTTTAGCCCATCATAACACAGACTAATTTCTTTTTCTCGACTTTGAGTTTTTGGCAGGGGAATACATACGACTAGTGGAACTCAAAAACATTCTTAACTCAATTTTTTCGAAACTGTGGGTTGGGTCCTTTATGATGAACTCGGTCCAGTTATAAGAATCTACAAATGACTGCAGCGTGAGAATTTCGCAAAAATCAATATATATTTCAATGTTGACGTAACGAATAAAGTCTTCGGAAGATTTAACATTGTGCCTTTTCGCATGTGGATCAAGATAATTTTTCAGAAGTTGTGAAAGAGAGGAGCTTTGGGAAAAATTTCGGAAAATTTTTTTTCTTGTCAACGTCTTTTGAAATATTGCAACGGTCTTAGAAATGGCTTATCCGGGAAAGATTAGAGTTTTCGGAAAACTGGTACATGGTGGGTGGAAACCAATAAGGTAGCATTTTCCAGTCAGAAGCACAGTGCAACATACCCTTGACATGCTTGAGAACGATTCCTGCCCATTTTGATGATGTTTCTTCGGTGAAACGACGAAGTTTGCCCATTTGAATGTTTATGGGGATAATGTAAAACCTATATTCATCTTTTGCCACTAGCATTGAAAATGATCGTCGATTTTTTACCAACCACAAATTTTTCGCGAGTTGAAAATACGCAAATTTGTCTGTGAAAAGGCTCTTTTTAGAAAATTGACATTAGGAGAAAATGGTCGGTGGTAGAAAAAAACTAAAAGACCATTTTCAGGTTCAGCAGCAACAATTTCACAAGCTAGTCTTCTTTCGAACTTTTGTTAAACGGAATCTCACCCTTTCTTTTAGGTCCAAGGTTAATGGATGATATTTCCATCAAGTAAATGGGCAGATTTTGTCGTTCGACCGAAGAAACCTTGCATCAAAGAGAGTTAGAAAAATGATTATAAGCTAAGCCATGGAGCATTTGATGTAGTTTCAGCCACTGATTTCAGATATGATTTTGATTTGTTTTTGTTTAACAATTTTTCTAAAAATCAAATTATCCTCGAAAAAGCCCGTTTTTAGGAGAGTTAAGATTTCCAGAGCACCTTGACATTATGGAATTATCTGGTATTTTTTTCAGATTCCAGTAAATGCCACGCTACAATCTCGGATTTTCCGTCGGAGTTGTAGTGTGGCGCCACACTCGGTGGGGCTAATCAGCGTGGCCGCTAAAATGCAGATAATTTTTACTAAAATTGATGTGTTCGTTTTAAGTAGGTAATATGTGGTCAATACATGTATCAAGTACATTTTCATTTACACGAATTCACTTGAACAGACCCACTAGAAGGCAAGCCGTTATGTTTCTAATGTAACTGTTGTCTCTCTACTTTCCTTCTCTGACTCGTGAGGTAGCGTTAGCGTATTTGTATAGCAGTGCTCCTTTTAAACGCCTATAACTAAACGCTTGGATCTTGCGCAAGTTTTAGGCTTGAATTTCCTGCCTGTGAATAAAGGAGGATTCCTCAAAATTCTACTCCTTCATTATGGATTTTTTATCACTCTTCTCCAAGATAAAAAAATATTGGGCCTTCAAAAAATTTGTGCCCCATGGAGCTGATAGGTTTGCTTTTGGGGAAATCAGGCTGTGGAGTAACTTCATGGTATTTGGAGCAGTGCATTATTTTGAATGAACCCTCGAAAATAACAATGACAAACTTCAGTTTTAAAAATTCAATTGACTAAATTTATTCACCTAAATTTAGATTCAAAGATGACATGGATGTGGCGAAATAATTTACACGTATGTACAAATGATACTTAACATGACTAAGGTAAAAAATGAGATGATTTAGTCTTTAGGAAAGTGTTGCTTGCGCGCCTATTTCTTGTAGGCGGGGGCAACTGGGTACGCTGGGGCGGCGTATTTGGGGGCGTATGAAGCGGGGTGAGCACCTCCTTCCTTGTGGACTACGGCTTCGAAACCGTAACCGTTGTCGGCGTAAGTTACTACTCGCCTGCTACCGTCAGCTTCGACGAGGGTGTAGGATCCCTTGACGTAGTCTCCGTCACGCTCTTCTTCCTGGCTCTTGACATCGTAGGTGGATGGGTCGTTGATGTCGTAAGCGAATTTGTAGGCGGGGTGGGCATCGGGGTAGACGGGCTCAGCGGCCTTGTAGGCGGGGGCGGCGTAGGCGGGTTTGTAAGCTGGGGCAACGTAGGCGGGTTTGTAGGCAGGGGCGACGTAGGCGGGGGCGTGGTAAGCGGGGGCGGCGTAGGCGGGAGCGGCGTATGCGGGAGCTACTGGTTTTGAGACGTAGGCGGAGGCGTATGCTGGAGAGTATGCTGGTTTATAGGCGGGGGCGGCGTATGCTGGGGCGGCATAGGCGGGTTTGTATGCTGGGCCGTATTGGCAGTTGACGATAGCCACGAGGGCAGCCAAGATGCAAAGCTGAAATCAGAAAATGCAGAATTATAAGCTACTGAATCGTTTAATTTCGTCAGTAAAATTTAGCGGAGATTTTTAGGCGTTTAGTCAAATAGGGAAGTAGGTTGACAAAAGTCTTAGGAAATTAAAAACACATTAAGCAGGTAGAGGTTGTTGGTCATGTGGTTCGGTGGAAAAATTAGCTCCGTAACATTAGAGAGTATATTTTGGTACAAAATACCGAAAAGACCAACATAGCTGAATGTAGCGAAAATTTACTTCTCTTTTTTAACGTCCGTTCCCGAAAGTAAATACTAGCCGTCAAAAGTTTATTTTTTTATATCTTTTTTTTACGATTCATGTTGAACATAGACACACCGTTTGGATTCGTTTTCTATTAACTCTGAATCTTTTTCAAAATTTTAAAGCCAAGACCTGTAACCATTGCATTATTCTTTATTAATACGAGGAACTTGAGCACACCGTGAAAAGGAGCCCCTCAAAATATAACAGTTGATCAGGGATAAGGAAAAATCAACAGCATTCCTAGTTTCTTTAAATTTTAGCTTATCGAAAATTATGTCAGTCGGTCTTGATAAACACTTGCAAAATTTTGAATTCTGTCACCAATTGAAAATTGAAGTTAAGTAAAGAATTCTATTTTCCCACAAGTATACGTCGTAGTGGTGTACTGATAAAGTCACAAGAAAAGAAAACACGCGAAATGCGATGCTTTAAAATTTTTGCATATTTTACATTGCGTAATTTACATTTCAATAAAACATAACCTCGTAATCGTCCATTTTATTTGAAATTAAGGACAAAGGAAAATTCTGTACATTTTGTTACAATCACAAGAAATGTGAAAAAGAAGACTTGCAACGTTGCAAACTGACATTCAGGGTGTTTTCCATATCACCAATGATATATCTTGCCTCGCATTTGTGAAGAATCATGGTTTACCGAACGAGTTAAAATTGTATTTAGAAAGTGAAAAAAATAACGAATTGAAACGTGTGGTGATGAAACGTAATGTGATCTTTGTCTAAGAATATTTGCAGTTCAAAATTCCTCCGTCTTTGAAATTCCCATCCACTCTAAATCTCGCGATCTTGAACTTTACCAACACTTAGTATGTAAATTTTAAAAGTAAACGCGATAGAACCTGAAAAAAGACATCCTCGTAGAACAATTAACAGAGCAGAAACAAGAAAGAAAAAATTGGAGTGACTTTAATTGGCGTAAATCACGACGTAATCTATCATAGAACTGTAGTAAAGGTGGTTCACTGAACTTAGTCTCAGAATGTGTCTGCATGACCAATTTAAAAAAGTTTCAGACGAATGCGCTCAATGCCGTTGAAAAATTAACCCTTTCGTACACCAATTCTTTTTGAATTCTCATTATTGGTTAAGGTTGTCTTCGCCGGTAAATTATCAAAGAGATAATTTAATTTTCTTTTTTGTCAAATTTCTAAAAGCCTTTTTCTGAGAGGTTGTGATTGAACCTCATTTATTTTAGAACTCATGATAATTAACCTTGGAGTATATTAGTACAATGTATTGGTAAAATGAAAAAAAAGAGAGAGAGAGAGAGAGAAAAAAAATAAATTAGATGATTTTGTGGCTTAGATGGAGTAATGTATTTTGCAGTGAGATTCCTATCATTCATATTAGCCCTTCAATATTACAGGTGAACGGTTCGTAATAACATAGTAATAAGAGTTTAGAGGGTATGGTAAATTAATGTTAATGTCTGGCTGATCTGCATGCAAAATTGATTACCACTTGAATTTTTGTTTATGTATTGTTTACTTAAGTACAAATCGATGTATCATTCTTTGCAATGTTTAAACAAGAAAGTAATACGTGATATTTGTGGTAACTTATTTTCATCGAATGTAAGTTTGTATTCTTTTAAACTAAATATCTAGAGATTGCTAAAGGAAATGCTAAAATTTACCCTGGGAATTTATTTTATAATATATTTTAATCTGGAAGTAAATTCACACCTCCGAATTTTTAAACTAAATACTACGAGTTGTGACACTAAATTTGACCTCCTTTTTCTGTTAGATACTATGTTTTGATGTACGAAGAGAAGGATGTGTACGTAAATATGTAAGTAATGAAAATTAATAACAATATAAGAATTTAGGTAAAGTAATTTTACGAAACTTTAATTTCAGATGATTTGATTTATTCCCAGGCAAAATTTATTCAATTATTCTTTTCCCTACTCGGTTTTCCTCTGAACTTCATTTCCTACTTTGTCACAACACTTCACCCAATTTTTTTTACGTATTAAAATGCAGATCAGTGCAAGTTGTGTTTTTTGTAAGAACTGAATGAGTAAGCAAAAGTTTATCATGCTGTCATTTTTCGTATTTACATCCACTTAGTTATAAAAAAACATGTTTCACTTTGATCGAAGTGTATTAGATTTTAGGAAGGTTATCATCACTGCGAGCAAGAAAAAAGACGTTATCCATGAGTCGAGTCCACAAAACCGATCACTTGAAAAAAAAAAGTCAAAAGTCCATCAATCACTAAACGCACAAAAAATCGGAACAGCGGCAAAAAACCGAATCACACCTGAGAACTTGAACGTACCTTGAAAGCCATTTTAGACTAAAAAAGCGACTAAAAGAAGAGCGACGTGTGTAGTTGCGAACTAGGAGATTAACTGTAAATTCGGGAGACGGGCTAGTGGAGTTTTATAGTTGAGACGAAGGGTCAAGTTATCTATGGCGGGCCTTGACACTGGCCTGGTCTTCAATTCATTCGAAAGGGAGCTCGAGATGAATTTATCAGGTATGTGGGGGTTGTGGTAGGGGGACCTGGAGACCAGGGAACGGGCCCCCTGCGGGAGGCAGGGGGGCTAGCATAATTGCATAACTATTGACGTGTGGTGCCCCAGCGGATGACGGCCTCCCGTCGTTGTCGAACTTATTTGATAACACTGCATAGGTAAATCAATTTGAATACGTCATCTATGGTCATCTCAGATTCATCATAATTTTAAAGAGGAGATCGATTTCTCTGAGAACACCTGTAGCTCAGAATATTTATGCTATAGCTGTCCTCTATATTGTAGGATTTGATTAAATAAGCTTCCATCTTTGAAATATTCCACGTGAAGAAGTGATTTTTAAACCAAAATGCATTTTTTCAGCTCAAAAATTATTTGTCTGAGTTAAAGAAAAAATTTCGTATTGAACGAACGATTTTTCTCAAGTGGAAGATATTGTTTCAAATCAAATGATTTTTTTTTTTTTTTTTTTTTTTTTTTTTTTTTTTTTTTTTTTTTTTTTGAAGTTTAAAGACAAATAAACCACAATTTACAAAATTACATTTTTAGAACAGAATTTCAAGAAAATTAAACAGATCAGCTTCGTTTGAAATAAATCATATCATTTCACTAATGAAAAAAGAAGAGCCTCGTTTTTTATTGTAATAAGTAATCAGGCAAGACTCCTTCATTTTTTAAAACATAAAAATCTGAAATTTAAATTTATTCTATTTTTGTACTTCTTTCATGTAACTTGTGCTCCCTGACACTCTAAAATTTAATGGCCCGCGTTCTATATTTCTCCCAAAATGTATGAACTCTCTCCCTGACACCTCAAAATTTTATGTTACAACTTATTTTTTTCTGGAGCCTTATTTAGTCAAAAGTTGCTTTGGATACATCGTTGTGTTATACTACACTAAAAAAACGAAATACCTCGGATCCAGAGTTCAGACTTTTGAAAAATTTGACAAGAAAAAATACTCTTAATTCAATCGGATTTTTGCTCGAATCAAAAGGAAATCCACATAAATTAAGATGCTTGAATCTCAATTCAAGATTGACCCGGTTGAATCAGGAGCATTTTTTTCTTGTCAAATTTTTCAACAGTCTGGACTCTGGATCCAAGAGACTTTTTTTCCCAGTGCACCAATACATATATAAAAAAGAAAAGAAAACAAAAGAAGAAAGAAAATATTGAGCCCAAAATATTATTTATATTAGAGATCATCTTTTTCTAAAAATTGAGAAAATGTTTATAGCCGTTTTCTCGAATGTATGGGAGGGTTTTGAGGCCCCGTCAAATTTGAACAACTTGGCTCCGTTTCGTGTGGTACGACGTTGCTTTAGCGAGCCCTGCGGTCCTCGGTGGAAACAAATTGTTCGCATTTTAATTAGGGGGGCGTTCACTCTCGTTTTTAGGTTGATCTGGATCGTAACAGATTCGGGGGGACTCGGACCACGGCCCCAGGTCCAAGCTGTGGCTGAAATTTGTCATCGAAATATGGCGGGCTCCGAGCATGTTACCTGCATTGATTTTGTCTGGCCGTAATTATATGGTGAAGCATGTGAACAACAGCTGTCCTATTAGATCAGATTATTTCAGCACCAGTCGACTTTTTGTAAAGTTTGATTTGATTTTACTGAGAAGAGTGGCCGAAAGAATATGACGCTAATGATTTGGAAAGATCTGTAAAAGATAGGATCATACTACGAGAGGCAGCGATTCCAAGCAAGAATTGATTTTCATCGTATTATTTATTGTCATCAACTCTTTATCTCAATGTTAACTACACATAGAAAATACTTGATTAAATTCCAAGGCAATACATTTGGTACAAATCGCTGCAAGGTATCATCGAGAGGGTATTACGAGAAAAAACGAACCCAATGGTTCACTGAATCGGTTTAGTATACAACAAGTGAAGTTCGAAACCTGATAGGATTTGTTTCTTTTTTCCAAACTTGTACTCTCATTTGGACTGAGTTTATCAGAATTGAAACAACCCACATTTTCGGATAAATTTGAGATAACCATGTATTGAGCCCCACTAGGTGTATATTTTCTCCTGCCATAAACTGAAAGTTAAAAACCCGAAATTAGTCTGTATAAAGAGGGTTTAAAGTTCATTTTCTACATTGAGCCTTTTGCAGCAGTAACACTTCAAGCCCCTTTTTCTCAGTTTCAACTTCGTGTGGGTTGGTTCCTTTCTGATGAACTCGGTCCATTTGATTTTCATGTACCCACTGATTTTGACCACTTATGGCATCGATGAAATAGAAGGTCCCTGGGACGCGGTGCAATCGCAATGTCCTGCAACGGTCGACGAGTCTCACCATAAATTATTCCCTCCTCAGGTGGAGTGTGCAGTATCGCTCAAGTGGAACGCCGCATGTTATTGAAATTTATTTCCTCAAAGGAAATTGGAGCACTGTCACGAGTGATATCTCAGCGGGAAGAAAGTTCATGGACAGGGTCGCAAGGTGTCTCTCATTGTTCACCATTTTTGCCGTTTTATTGCTCCGCGTTTTGATGCTTACTCGAGATTCGTTGGTTTGCTGCCAAGCCTCGTCTCTACCTCTCCATCGTATTTTCAGATGCAAGTGCGCAGTCAGTAGAAATAGAAATAATGTTTCAAGTTACACATGGTGCTTACAGGGCTCATAAACTGGGAAAATCGGGCATCGTCAGGATAATTTGAGATAGAGTACCTATATAGGGAGAGTATTGACAACTCGAAATATGTAGCTCTTAGGGCCCAAAAGGGTAGGTAACCTTTGAGAACGAAAAATGTCACTGTCAATCTTTAGACTCCAATATCAAACGAAAATTGACATGAAAATTCACAAGTAAGCATTCCTCCGCAAGAATGAGTAATTTTATGCAAAAACCAAGTCAAATACGTGCTTTATCAACGACAGTTCCCAATAATTGCGATTATAAATCACTCTGGATAATTTGAATTCATAGATTGCCTACCCTTTTGGGGTCTAAGAGCATCACCTAACCTGAAAATGTTCGACATGTCCATACTCTCCCGCGTTTAGCAGAAAGGAACCAAGCCACGTTCGCTATTGCCAAATTTAACTGGGATATTTTATTTTTTACGGAAGAACATTTCTGCGGATTCCTCCGCACATTTTAAGGAATTCCCTTCGTACGATGCAGAAAATTCACTGTTTGCACCACAATCCGCACAGCCGTTTTCATCAAGAAACTTAAATTGCCCAGTTAAATTTGGCAATAGCTGATGTGGATTGGTTCTGTTCTGCTTAACGCGGTCCAAGTTAGAGCATTTTACAAAAAAACCCGGAAATTCGGAAAATACCGCAGCGTCAGGTTTTTTTTGCAATGAAATTGAGTTTTAGAACGATTCAGAACTATGTGCTCTGGGTTTTCAAAGTTACATTAGCTTAACTCCGCAGGAGAGGGGACACCAATTTAAATTGAGACTGCAGGGCCGGGTGAAACGATATGAGTATGCTAAGCTGAAATCGCTCCACCGGACAACTGATTTTTGCATTTGGCACATGTACTTACAGGTGTACTAAACCAGATTTAAACACCAACTTTAATCGATGTGAAAAATTTCTTGCCAAAGGAAGGCAGCCTGATTTAAGACTGTCTTGAATGCCATTCGCGCAACCTACACGATTTTTCCATCTTCATTCACAGTTGGTAAATAAAACACGTTTTGATTTTCTATTTTTCACGGTTCGGTAATATTTACATTCATTTGCTTTGTGTGTATTCATCGCGTAACGTTCATAAGGGCACTTGAAACAGTGTATGACCTTTATCGAAGCACTTCATTCAGTGTCATTTTCAGTCATGAGCGGTCTAAACAAATGTCACAGGTCATTGAAAGGATAGAAAATGCCTTAACAAGTGCACCAAAACTGAATTGCAAAAAGACTCCGTTAACGTTTGATAAGCTCTAAATTTGCGACTCAAGTTAGCAAGTAGAATGTTTCCCGGGCGAAAAATTAAGAACCATTCCTTTCTATGGCAATTATTTCATAGCTTGTATCAAAAGTGCTTGTACAGTACTGACCTCAAAAAGGTCAGAGCCTTTTTTCTCACTAACCGTGCACATTACCACACGACTGGTAGCGCAGATCTATACCTTAAATGTCACAGAGGCCCTGACGCATATCGAGGGTCTCAAAGCTGAGCGACCGATCGATTGTTAAAATCGATTTTCGATTCCTCAAATTTTGATTTCTTTTAAAGTGGAATCGTGTGATTGATCCCTTCGATTTCGAGCAATCGCACTCTTGGCACGGCCGGGTGCACGAGGAGTTGGGCTCAAATGAGCGCGAAAAAGCCAGAACAATCATGATTTATTAATTATCGGGTTAATTATACCAACATTAATTTCGATTTGCGATTTGCGTTGGGCCATGCGGCTGGCTTTAACGTACCACCGTGGCTTAATCCAAGTTTAATAACAATAATAAATAACGCACAGCGTAATAACATAAATTTTCCCGTGGATATGTGGAGTACGTTTACGCGGCGATGCCGGGTCACGCGGCAATGGTCAGCAAAGTGGCCTGGCGTGCTTTTCGATCTATCGATTGATCTTTCATTTAAACCTATGGAAAAGGATCGATGAATAGGATGTTCTCAACGGAAACCTTAATGATAGATTCTTGTCACAGCTTTAAATGAGGAAATATCGATAATCGATCATTCACACCGCGACGCCGCGCCACTGGGTCAGTATTGGCATTCATAGGAGAGAGGAAAATTAGTGCACTATAAAAAAAACCATTGGATCTAGAGTCCAGAATCTTGAAAACATTGACAAGAAAAAGGACTCTTGATTCAATCAGATTTAAGCTTAAATTAAAAGGAAATCCGCTCAAATTAAGAGGCTTGGTTCTTAATTTAAGCTTAAATCTGATTGAATCAAGAGTATTTTTTCTTGTCGATGTTTTTAAGAGTCTGGACTCTAGATCCAATGTGTTTTTTTCCAGTGTGTGTTTGTTCTTTCTACTGTAAATTACGTTGTCAATGTGGATTACCAAAGATTCAAGTTTTGTCATTAAGATACTAGAGGTTTCCTCAACTTCAATCTAATTTGAATTTTAAAAAAAACACAAATGGACAGAATTAAGACAATTTTTGTATGCATATGTACGATGGCTCCTATAAAAATGTGAATGACACTCTTTTGCTGAACGTTTTGTCTGATTTTAATTTTCGCCCCGAGGAAATTAGAACGATGATCTAAGCGGTTTCGATACTGACAATATGACTGATTAGGAACAAACACTGATATAGCTATAGTTTCTGTCCCGGTTAATTTTAGATTCCTAGAATTGAAAATTGAAAGTTAGAGTAAGTAGATTAATAGAATCCCTAACTCTCAAAACACATTTTTGACATTGAGAAGCAACGTATGTTTCTATCTAGCGTTTTGCACGGATCTTTTCAAATCATCCTCATATTTTGCGTTTTGTCTTCTTCATTTGGAACCTTCTCTTTATCCTTAAATCCTTTTCCTGTTTTACCGTCCTTTTGTTTCTTTTTCTTTTTCCCCCAAATATTCTGTATCTTCACTCTAATTTATTGGACTCTTAAGAGTTTATTAGGTCTTTCTAAAGTCTTAACAAACGTATGAGCTTGTTAAATATGTTTGTTTTGTTCGAAGTGTTATTGCCAAGTCTCTTCAAATAAATATTATTTGAAGCACCGAGCAGAATTCCCACTGAAAATCTTAGTTGTTTTTCCTATCTTTGCGTTAAAGTCACTTCCATTACTCCTGGTTCCCCATAATTAATTAGTGTGCTTGATAACACATCTTTGTCTCTAATAATAATTTGACGAATTCGACCAGAAGTAGCATAATTAATAATACGTTGTCTAACTTCTTCTAATGTTTTATTTTTTACCAGAAATTTAAGCAAAATGCTGACTTGAATAAAGCTTGCAATCTCAGAATAGTGTAATGTTCCAATTGTTCCATAGTTCCTAGTCACAAAAATGGAACACGAGAAGGCAACGTGAGATGCAGCTAGGCTAATTCTAGCTAAAGTCACCCAATTGAACCAGGTTTTAGCTCAATGGCTCTATAATATTCCCGCTTTTAGTATTTAATCATAAACAGAGACACTAGAGAAAATAGTGAATCCTGTAATACGATAGCGGTTTGTCAAAAAATATTTTTTCTCTGTTTCCAAAAGACGAATTTGCAATAATTTTATGTCAAATTTTCAAAGCATGTATTACGAAAATAGGCCAAAAAAATAAAATGAAAAGTATCATGAATTTGATACCGCTCCTATTCCTTTATAAAATTTAACTATGAAAGGGATTTTTAACATTGTAAGCACCGAGTTTCCTATTTTTTCCTTAGTTGGACAAAACTCGTGCCATTTTTACAGCTCACGAAATATGAAACAGTTTCCTCCACACTTTTAATTTTTGTGTTTTGAAGAATTACTTGTCGCTGAACCAACAAAATTAAAATTTTCAAATTCACACTGAGAAAAAAACCATGGTTATTATTGCCATACTAATGGTGTTCCGTATGAAATTTTAAGTAAGAGTAGCGATCAAAATTAACTGTGGTATTTTTACGACTAAGCTGGTAATTTAACCAGTACGTTCATAAACTTATCATTCAATGGTAAAATACTAATATTATTGGTTGTAGTCTTTATTTATGAATCGCTTGTAAGAAAAACTGCTGATATAGTAATTACAATCATGATTTTTCTCAGCACATTGAAGGAACTTTTTTTTCTGTCAAATAAAAACTTAGTGCTGTTTCTGAAGATCTTAGGAATGGGATCAGGATTAAAAACGTTCAAGCTTGTGGTTGACTCAAATAATTTATTAATTTAACGCGGCAAATGTAAAAACAATGAAAACAATACCTGAGGACTATTTACAAATGGAGCATGACTAGTTTAGATGAGTCGGAAGTTGTGTGTTTACTTCTTCTTGTAGACGGCGACGGGGGCAGCGGCGTAACCGTGTCCGTAGGCGGGAGCGGCGTAGCCGTGTCCGTAGGTGGAGGCGTAGGCGGGGGCGGCGGCGTAACCGTAAGCTGGAGCCTTGTAGACGGCGGGGGCAGCGATGGCGTGTCCGTAGGCGGGGGCGGCGTAACCGTAAGCTGGGGCCTTGATGACGGCGGGAGCGGCGGCGTAACCGTAAGCTGGGGCCTTGTAGACGGCGGGAGCAGCGACGGCGTGTCCGTAGGCGGGAGCGGCGTAACCGTGTCCGTAAGATGGAGCGTAGGCGGCTACTGGGTGGGCACCAGCTTCCTTGGTGACGACGGCTTCGAAACCGTGTCCGTTGTCGGCGTAGTGGACGACGCGTTTGCTGCCGTCAGCTTCGACGAGGGAGTAGTATCCCTGGACGTGGTCACCGTCGCGGGTCTCTTCTTGGCTCTTGACGTCACCGGTGTGGGCGTCGTGTACGTTGTAGGCGAATTTGTAGGCGGGGTAGGCGTCAGGGTAAACTGGGGCGGCGTGTCCGTAGGCGGGGACGGCCTTGGCGTAACCGTAAGCTGGAGCAGCGTAGCCGTAGGCCGGGGCGGCGGCGGCGGAGTAGCCGATGGAGGGGGCTGCGTATCCGTAAGACGGAGCAGCGTATCCGTAAGATGGGGCTGCGGCGTAACCGACGGATGCGACTGGTGCGTATCCGGCGGCAGCGACGGCCACGAGGGCGGCTAAGATGCACAGCTGTCAACAAAATCAACATACATTCGGTGTCAGTCACGGAAATCACAAAAACACGAATCAAAATCTGACATATTTTAAGGTGGTAATGTAGGACTAGCAAGTAGTTTTAATAATCCAAGTTCAGTGTATATCATCAAATTTTCATTTTAAGTGGGTTATACCAATATCATCTTAATTCTAGGTTTGAATTCGATCCAGTTTTTGATAGGAATAACACGAGAGATTAAAAATAGGGTACATTTTCTCTTCACATTCTTAAGGTTTTAACTCAATACTCATGCTAATCGTCGTCTTTAAAATTTTGTAAGCTAGTGGATTAATTTGGCACCGCAGAAAATGGATCATTTTTATCGTTTTTGAAGTGGTCTTTGCAATAAGAATTTTTGAAATGTCTCAGTTTGTACCAACAATCGATATTAAGCAGAGTTTTGGAAAAAGTTGAAAAAGTAATCTAATCGAAATAGTTTATTTTTGAGTTTGAGCTCTGGAAGAAGGGATTTTATGAGAATATGAAACTTAAGACTGAAATATATGTATGTATGAAAAGACTGAATATATGTATCAATATTATTATTTTTTTATTTTTAAGGAATTAATTTTGTTTTATCAGAGGCAAAATCGTACGGAAACTGAGTAAAATTGTTTTGAACATACCTTGAAAGCCATTTCGGAGTGTTGGATGTGATGGTTTGAAAGATGGGAGATGAGTGAAGATTGCTGAGTCTTGCGTTGGTTTTATACTAAAAATTGTCGAACTAGCGGAAGCCTTGGCATTGATCTGAGGTTGAACGGAAGTGACAAGAAGCCGACAAGCGCGATATTCGTTCATAAAAAAAAGGTCCAAACAGCTTCGCAATATGTTTCCCCACAGGACAAGCCAATGTGATACAAATGACCATCGATACGTGGCATTACATGAACGCGTATGAACGGAGGATATACAAAAAGTATCCGCATAAGGTGTAATTAGATTCGAAGGAAAAAGGCGGTAGCTTTTTAGCACACTGTTGCCGTTCATGAAAAAAGTAGCTAAGAATAGACAACTTCCACGCTCGATTAGAGACATGCATGCCAAGAGCCGACCGATTTTTGAAATTGATACACAAAGTTATACACAAAGAAAACACTAATATGAAGGGATCCTTGGGATCCTGTTGGTGGAAGCAGAGGGTGGTTGCAATTGGCAAAGGAGGTAGGTGATAGACTAACGGCAGTCCATGAGAGACCCTTTACATAGTCCATCATTTTCTCGCCTAGTCCACGGGAACCACCCATTTCAACTAATTGGATTGGTTCATATTCTCTATGTCTTCTTTGTCTGTCTTTTTGCCTATAAATTTCAATAATCAGCCCGCAGATGGATATTCATAGGAAAAATGCATGAATAATGAAAAATTTCAGAGGAAATCGATCTTAACGTTGAGGTGATCCCATGTATATCATCGTTTTTCAAACCTTAATATCTCAATTGTTGACATTTTTGTCGCATAATTTTGTTAATCGAACCGTTTAGAATATTAGAGTAGCATTATAGAGTAAAACAACTTACGGTAAGTATCTATTCCCCCAGGTATATTGTGCTCTTTCTAAGCAGGGTAGGAGGAGGAGATACTAATACGGCGAAAAAGGAATCATGTGGCTTTCAAAATTTCTTCGGTGAATTTCAGGCTCTACATAGAATTTCACTCATAGCTGTACCTATAGTTTTACTTCTGCGGTAAAAATTATCTCTAACAATTCCTCGGTACCCGTAACCATGCAGCATTGTCATCATGACTGAAAGAATGAACATCACAAAAGAGAGTAGAATTCCAGGTCAGACCGAAGATCTACCATAATCATTGTAATAGTGCATCCCTAAACTTCCTGGTTATTTGATTAATACGTGAATGGTATAACTAAACTCTCAGTAAGATGCACAACTTAGTGGAGGAAAATAACCAAAATGCGGTCATTTAGCCACAATTTCAATGAAAATAATGGTTTTCTTTCTATATTATATTTTTGTATTGTTATTTTTTTCACCCTTCGACGATATTTCTTTCGACCAGAAAGTGTGGGTGCTCAACCATAAAAATATGCAACGTTTCAATATTCTCTTCAAATCGCGCTTTATTTATAAAGCGAATCGTTGTAGCGATCATTTTAATAATTATTTTTCCTTTTATTTCATTCGTGCATAATTTTTTTAAACTTTAATCTTTATGGCTCAAAATTAAAAAGTAAGGAAGGGTACCGAACTAACTCAAGAGCGGCTCGCCTAACAAGGTACTGTTTTTTCAATGTAAGCCATGTGTTATCTTCCATTGAGATCAAAATAATGTGAACGCCGCTTGAATTAAGGTTTGTCTCCAGCAGTCTCTGGCAACAGTGAGACATAAATTTTTGTCATTTTTTGTTCCAAGCGAGCAGTAAATCGTTCAAGATGCTGATCTCACTTAATTCCGATTTTTTCGTTCAAGTATAGGCAAAGCATCGGCAAGAACATATGAAGTGCAAATTAAAGAGAAAAAAAAACTTTTAAGCCTTATCAGAATGATTAATGCCACCAGAACCACTCTTGCCACCTTAGGAGGACAATCCAGGTTTGTCGGACTTTATTGTATGAACCGGTTGATTATTTCTCTCAATTTGGCCTCTCTAGTCGATGGATGGAATTGGTGACAGTTTTTATGTCACCTATTTTGCACCAATGTGTCTGTAGGGTTCATAATCATTGGTTTTTTTGGGAACGATGACGCACAACCAAAAAGAAGGGTGAAGTAAAAAATGTGACTGAGCCATTGAACTTGTCACCATGAGATGAGATTACCTACTTTTGTTGGAAATGTTCTCGTTATTTGGAGAAAAATCATCATTACCCAGTTTACCGCATGATCAATTCTTTGTCAGAGCTGAGTGTTCTAATTATTACTGCAGGTGAAGGAGTCGTCTATGAAATTTCTTAAACACATTCTTACTTTCGAGGGAGGTTTCCAGAAGCTTTCATAACGACAATAATAAATATCCTCTTTTAATCATATTTATGTTTCTAGTTTATTCTACAGGTCATGTAAAAATATATTTCTTTGTTGTGAAGTTTCAGCTTCGTTTTTTTGGTTTTATTTATTTTTGTTCTTTAGTGTCATAGAGGTAAGCCCATAGTTCTTTTAAATTATGAAATACACAAAGGTGAATCATTACTTCTGTTGTATCAGCTGTGACGATTAAAATCAATAAAGAACTCAGAAACCCTCAGTAATTAATTTCTGCAAAATCGCGTTTAGCCATAAAGTCCTAAGCGTTGTACTTTACAAGTAGATAATTTTTTTCGGAAAAGTTGTATGATTCCACTTTTTCATTCTTTCTTTTCATTACAAAAATGAAAAAATGATCTCTAGACTTGAATAAAATTTAACGATTTCTGATTTACCAACTAGGATTCATTTCTTTAAATGAATATTTTCGAACGAAAACTTTAATTTTTGATCACTTCAATTCAAAATAGAGAGCATGGTTGTTTTACTTTCGCGATGTGTAGGTTGAATTTTAACAAACCTTTCCGGTTTTTTAATACTTTTTTCATATCATGCCGATTTAACTTTGATCATGTGAAAATCACTTTTATCGTATATTTGTGTTTGTTCTATGTTCTGAGATTGAAAATGATTCTTAAATTTTCAGTAACACTACACAGAGGAGTCTTAACTTCCATCTGTTATAAATGCATTTTACCTCATAGTCTGATTATCAAATTGGTGACTTATAACTAGGTTTTATATTTTTTCTAATGTCAGTGTTTTGACGGTGCACTATATTTTCGGATAAAAATCGTCACTTCTACTTTAAATCTGATCGTAAATTATTTAGGACAAACTCAAATCTTGTATTGAGTTAAATGTCAAAAATCAAAGGCGGAAGAGTGGAAATTCATATTTTGATGGAGTGACTAAAAAGTGTCTGTCCGAATTGAAATTTGCGTTCAATTTAAGAAATTTTGAGGAGAAAAAAATTGAAAAAAGGGGGGTGAGATTTGTGTAAAAATTCGCCATTGTTGAATGCGCTAAATGCGGATCTCTTAAAGCAACTAATGATTGTAATTTGTCCTGAAATCGGTGTGATTTTTCTAAGAGGATTGAAGAATTTTCAAAAGAAAGTTCAATGAAAACCGTTAGTTTGTTTTCCTTCAAGAAAAATGAGCAGAAACTTTTATAATGTCGCAATTTAAGTTGCACATTTTCCGACTTAAGGCATCGATATTGAATCCTCCCGTGTGATTTAAGTGTCTCCTTTAATTCTTCTTCGTTAAATCTTATTTCATTCACTTCATTTCACAGGAATTGTTTTGTCATCTAGAGACGAATGAAAACAAAATTAAAGAATAAGCAACTCAGCAAACCATTACTTTTTATTTAGTCATTCAAGGGAGTGTGATTTTTGCAAATAGACCCTTTCATAGAAGTGCATCAAAATAAGCAAATACGTTAATCTATTTAACTTCATGTTTAAGTCACGTGATTTCATGTCAGTTCCGTTGTTTAATTGAAATGATTTTTCGTTTTTCAAACATATGAGCTGAGCATATGAGTACGAATGATATGATACAAAGCTGCTCTGATCTAATCCAATGAAATATGAAAAAAAAATCGAACAAAAAATTAAAAGGAATGAACCTAGCCGGGCATTATCAGATAGGTTGATTTGCATATGACTAGCCATCATCTGAATGACACTTCATGTTCGTCTGGTTTCCGTAATTTGGAGTGATTTCAGAAGGAAGGAGGTGTCCACTAGAAAGCAAAAAGCAAGGAAGTTGTCGTTGTTTTTTTTATGTATATATATATTATATATCCTTTACATTATTTACCTAACCCTGACCTGGATCTCTTTTCGGACGACGCGGTGTCTGCGGTGAAACAAAAAACGATTTTAATTAATTCTGTCCAAGAGGATTGATCAAAAATGCCGACCGAGAGCCGAAGTGTTGGTAATGAGAACTACTGCAGGTATTTAAAGCTGATTGGTCCATAAGGCATGCTCCGTTTTCCTCTTGAAGTATTTTGAAAGTCATGCAAATTTCTTCAATTGAGACTTCTGAAATTTCGTAAAACGGTGATGTCATTCATTTAAATAATGCCTTGCCCTTGCTGTTCTCGTCAATAAGAAAAAGCTATTCGATTACGGGGACTGGACTTCGGTGTCAGTTGTAGTGACTTTTCGCTATTTGGACCAAACTTTCGTTTTTTTTGACTGAAAACTTCAGTTATCTTAACTGGAAAAACTCGGGTTTTCAAGATGAAACTTTTTTCTATGTTCAATTTCGATTTCTATTATTTTACTCACAATGATTTTTGAATTCGGCCAAGACTGCACATTTTTTGAAATTGGACGGCGTCAAGCAGAAAACACCAAGCTACTTCAGTCATTGCCAAATTGAACCAGGCAATTTAATTTTTTACGTGAAAACGATTGTTCGGATTTTTGTGCAAAGTTCAGTGAAGTGCATAGTACGAAGCAAATTCCTTGAAAATGTTCAAAGAATCCGTGAAAACGTTCTCTAGTAAAAAAATGATATCGCCCGGTTAAATTTGGCAACAGCTGATGTGGCTTGATACCTTTCTGCTGAACGCGGTCCAATAATAAAACTTCGCACCACTGAGTCCAAAGCCGAGCTCAGGCCGAAAGGGGCGGTAAAGAGCATACCTACGTTTCCCCTACGTAGAGTTTGTCATCAAAAATTTGAATCCAATTTTCCGACACACACACACAGCTACACGTAAATCGCTCAACTTATTTTTTGTCTTTTTTACCGAGGTAACAGTTAGCTTTTCCCGTGGCTGTCTCATATACTTTTTATGTTATTTTATATCTTATTACAATCGACTTTTTCGCTTCTTCCTCCCTTTTATTTTCTTTTCTCCGGTCGCATCTTTGAAGAAAAGAATCTTTTCAGTTCAAAGTGATCTAACAACGGCACCGTTGAATTAGTTTTTTAATAATTGGAAAATCCATTTAATTACCTCATGATATATTTGTATTATTACCACATACTATCTACGTTTCTAAGAAGTTTTTTAGTCTTACAAATAACGCAAATAACTTCAAAAATCATTCACAACAACATTTGAGTTATGTTAGCTTCATATGGTACGTCACACAGTGGATCAAGTCAATTAGAGAGGTAGGACATGACATTTTTAAGTAAAACTGCAAAGATGTGCATTCTTTCTCATTTTAAATGATAAGGGCTGGGTTTAAAAGAGAATTTCACGAGGAAGCAGGGCCGGATTAAGGTGGTGGCCACATTGGCCGCGGCCCATGGCGGCAAATTTTGCATTTTTTTAAAAATTTAGGTATAAAAAAAATCGTATTCAGAAAAAAAATTATCAATGAGAAAAGGAGACAAAATTTCTCTTTCCTGAGTGTATAGGAATTTCTAATCTTGTCGTTTTTCGGTGATACAAGAGACAGCATCTTTAATTAGTTGAGGTAAGAGAGGAACTAAACACGCAATTTGGCCTGGAGCTCAGCGCAGAGAGTAATGATGACGAGGACTTGAGATGAAAAGGACAAGCCCCCGGCGCGGCCCGGCGGTCGGCATGTAACACATATTAGCGCCTACAAGACTACATGAATACTTCACCCATTGCGCCAAACACAGTGTGGTTAGGAGCGGTTCCCATTGCGCCAAACACAGTGTGGTTAGGAGCGGTTGGCGTGAAACGCATAGCGCCTACAGGACTGCAGGAATACTTCACGCATTGCGCCAAACACAGTGCGATCAGCGTGGCGCGGCGGCGGATGTTAAAATTATTAAGCCATATTTACGTTTGTTTTTCTGTAATTTTTTGGTTCATTTCTTATAAATGGAGGACTTTGTCCTCACAGAGATAGGTTTACGAAACTTACCTTTCGTGGTTAAGTTTTGAAAAGAGCTTGATGCAAAAACGGCTTTTTTCGCCCCCCCTCTGGAATTTCTTCAGACTTTGTCTATTGATTACTCATACTTGAGCGCTTCTTTTCCCAAATTTCCAGACCTCCAAACAATTTTTGGGGGGGGGAGCAAGGGGGGGGGGAAGAAATCAAAACCTGTGAACCTCGATATCCCTCGAACGATGGAAGGTATCGAGGTCCGGTTTGGACGAAAAATCGTCTAAAATTGCATACTTTAAGATTCTAAAGGTCGAAATCCCGATATCACATTTTTAAGTTAGAATATGTGCTTTTTTCAGTTTTAGGTCTAGAAAATTTCTTTTAAACGAAAAATTTACTAAGATTTCAATTTTTTATTTGAACCAAAACCAGTTTTTTAAATTGTTCATCTTTTTCCGCATCCGATGAGTGGTCCATTTAAGCTGGGGAACCAAACGGATTATTTCTGGTTGGTCCAGTTATGAGCGATTTAAGTTTCCGCTCAACGCGCGCCGACCGATTTTCGCGCGCAAAAAAGTCGAATTTGACTCTTATTAAATCAGATTGAATGTTCAAACCGGGCAAAATGTATTTTTAGGAACTCTTGAGAGTCGCCGAGTTCAGAAATTACAGATACTTCCAAAAAATTCACTTTTTTAAAATTACAGCTCCGTAGCGCTATATTACAGGCCCACTGAGCGCCGAGCAGCCGCTCAGTGGGCCTGTACGGGCCTCCTTGCTTTGTTCAAATGTAATGTTAAACTCGGTCTAATTGATCCTCAAAGAAATGTGATTCAATTCAACTGACTCGTTCGTTTATTGAGAGCATTCAAAGTTTGTAGTCAGAATTTGTTAAAACAATTTTACATTCCATGACCCAAAAGCCGTCTCTTTCATTACTAGCTTATTGTTTTTTCTCCCTAAAACTATCATGAGAGATTATAGACACAACAAATCGTCTCTTTCAATGTTCGTTTTGTCTACGGGGTTGACTACACTTGGAAATATTGAAGAGCGGGTAAAAATAAAGGTATTGAAAAATTGAAAATAGTTTGAGTTTTCAACCACTTAGAATCTCTAATTTGAAAAAAACTTATCTACGTATCAATATTATTTTCATGTCATTGAAATGTTAAATTTTTGTTAGTTATATTTGCAGTAATTACCAAATTTTCAACCCTGTAAAAATCATAAAAATCAATAAAAATTGTTTAAAAATAGATAGTTTTTGTTGTTCCCACTTCCATTTTCAAATCAGCATGATTATCAAACATCGTTAATTTACCTCAAAGATTCAGAAAATGCATTGGCTCCTGGGATTTTTGACGGATATCAGAATCAACATTTTTCAAACTTTTTCGCGGTAACTTTTTCAGTCACCCCTGATGATTCGGAATTTCAAAGCAACCAAGATACCCTTATACAAGATTTTTCCTTTTAAATTGCATTCCTGCCCAAAATTGAACTTATGTATGTATCGAGGATAATCTTCGGTAAAAATTAATCGGAATTCTTTTATAATTGAGCCTGGGTTGGGCCCTATCGAATCTTGATTAAGGGCTCAAAGGGGGGAAAAGGTCGGAAAAGGTGCAACACAAATCTAATCAAGAATGAACCCAAGATATTTGGACCGCGTTAAACAGAAAGGAACCAAGCCACATCAGCTATTGCCAAATTTAACAGGGAAATTACATTTTTTACGAGAGAACGTCTGTGCAGATTCCTTTGAAAATTTTAAGGAATTTGCTTTGTATTATGGAAAAAATTCACTGAAATTTGCACAATAATCCGCACAACCGTTTTCATATAAAAAATCAATTTGTCCGATCAAATTTGGCAATAGCTGATGTGGCTTGGTTCCTTTCTGTTTAACGCGGTCCATTTGTACCAAGGATTTTCTGAACGAGTTATTGGAAGGACGAGATTTAAAATGAAGAGAAAATCCAAATGATGATGATCACTCTTATTTATTCTGTATGCAGCTAGCGCTGCTGTATGTACACATATTTACAAGTGACTTAGATGGCTTGAATGAATAATTGACACTGAATGAGATGAGTTGATGACATGACTAGGAACTTGATCTACTTCTTGTAGGCGGGGGCAGAGTAAGAGGGAGCCGAGTAGGAGGGGGCGGAGTAGGCGGGGGCGTGGTAGGCGGGGGCGGGGGCAGGGTGGCTTCCGGGTTCCTTCTGTACGACGGCTTCGAATCCGTGTCCCTTGTCGGAGTAGTGGACGATGCGTTTGCTGCCGTCAGCTTCGACGAGGGAGTAGTATCCCTGGACGTAGTCTCCGTCACGGGTCTCTTCTTGGCTCTTGATGTCGTAGGTGTGGGGGTCGTGGACGTTGTAGGCGAACTTGTAGGCGGGGTGGGCGTCGGGGTAAGCGGGCTCAGCGTGGTAGGCGGGAGCGCTGTAGGCGGGGGCGGCGTGGCCGTAGGAGGAGGAACCGTACTGAGCGGCGGCGACGGCCACGAGGGCGGCGAAGATGCAAAGCTGAAATCAATGAAAATATGGATCATGTTAATAACTAATAAATGTTCAAATCTATCACCTAAGGTATCAAATCATATTGAATCTAGCGTCAGTACGCAAGCTTTGCATTAAATTCAAGCTTGAATACGAAACTGACCATTTTCATTTTGACGGGGAGTGGAGGGATTCTGTGTGATTTTCTGTTTTTCTGATTACTGAGATTACCATGGAAAGATCTAGTAATAGTGGCTAAATTAATTTTTTTATCCTAACATTTTTATTGTTATCCTAACATTTTTCTTTTTATCCTAAAATTAAAGTACTTCCTCTTTTAGGGTCTAACTTTGCCTCTTTCTTCTCTGTTTCAGGTAAACAACCCCCAAAATGCTTGAAATCTTTTTGATTCGAATCAGTAAGTGTTAGTGAGACAGTATTTGTTTATAAACAGAGACGAGGTTTCTATTCTTTCTTCTTTTAATATAAATAATTATTCATTTTTTGCATGCACCTGATTGTACTCTTTAAATTACGGCAAATTGTTCCCAAATTCAAGAAGAAAGAGCTACCCCATTTTAAAATCTTTAGGCGGCCAACGTTAAAAATGGGGTGGAACTAAATTCATTGAAGGAGCACTCTCGAATTATAAGAAAAGAATTAAAACGATCGTTTTGGCAGCCACAAACATGTGTTGCCTTTTATTACTATATTAATCAAAGAAACCGAAAATTTTAACTTTGTCGTATCGCGGTTTTTAGTCCCAAAGTTACCCCTGTCTAAGGATTATAACAATGGTGGAGACTTTTACTTTTGGAATTTCATTACTTAACCTTTGAAACTACGTTTTTTGTCGCTGTTCAGTCATACAAGTCAGTTTTACAGCAAAAGAATCGAATTATTACTTGCACGTGTAAGTAAAAGACCCCCACATGTTTCTGAACGACCATCTGAAAAGTGATGTCAAAGGATAAGTGTTGGAATCCCAAAAGTAACAGCTTCCACTCGTTACGAAAAGGCTAGCTGATGGTTCTCATCTATCTATAGCCCTTGCTCCGAGAAATAAGAAAACAAGGGGGTGAAAAAAAGGAAACAGATTCCCTCGTTTCTAATCAGTAATTTTTAGCCATGCTTAAACACTTTTGCTTAACAATTTTTCCGTTGATTCAGAATAGTAATTTTTATTCCCCCAATGTCTCACTCTCGTTTAAAACTATTCAGACATAAACGTTCAAAAACGGCAGCTGAAATCACATCACTATAGCACATGCCACTTTAACCGCGTCTAAGAGTTCAGGTCACTAACACTTGTCGCGTATCCAATTCATATAAAAGCCACGAAAGAACGAAGTTGAGGTTATGTTATTAGCGTACCTTGAAAGCCATTTTAAGTTTGTTTGATTTGAGGTGTTGACTGGTCCACGTTAAGAGCACAACTGTGAATTTCGGTAGTAGCCTTTACCGTTTTATACACGAACCGTGAATGCTGTTTCTTTGCAGCATCGAGGCGATTTTTGCCAGGTTCTCGAAAAAATGGGAATATCCTGCAGCGGAATGCATTGGCGATGGTGTGGAATCGGCAGCAATGGGCGAAAATTGGAGCTCGATAATGACCTAGTAAGGTGTCGAATGATTACCGAAAGTAAACGGCCACAGAAAAAAAGGATGAACTTGAGGTTGGAGAGGAGGAGTGGTGGTGGAGACTCCCAGACGGTAGCACGGTGGAAAAAAAGTTGCTGCTTTAGGTTGCGTCAGATCACCGAATGTACTTTCACTGGTGCGATGACGGGAAATGCGTGCATGGTCGAAACGCTGCTGCCAAGCTCACAATCAGCTTATTGTCCAGTCGTCCGATCGGATTTTAAACCAAGTCCGATCGAGGCGTTTTTGTCGAAGCAATCCTATGAGATTAGCAGAATGCAAATAAAGCTCCACGAAAATAAAGCGATTGGTGACAGCAATTTATTGCCCGTTTCTTGGAAAATGTTGAAACCGTAAGTTAGTGTCATCGATTCATATCAATGCCACGATGCAAATAAACAACTGAAAGTGCTTGGTGAATGACGGAATGGGTTTTTTTTTTTTTTTTTTTTTTTTTTTTTTTTTTTACAAACAAGTTGGGTCGCATTGAACATCGATGCTGATTTCTAAGATTGCAACTGCCATCAGTCGCCATCGCGAAAAATCACCTTTTTTCCCCCTTTTTTCTTTGGGGGTGTTTCTTGCCCACGGTGGTTCAAAAAATGAGTTCGCTTTCATACATCCATCCATCGAAGTCTAAAACTTGCCGCACAACGAGGTACGTGAGAAAGCGGAAAAGAGAGATGGATAAGATGAGTTTGTGAAACCGGGACACATCTCTCGTGCGAAGCTGCAAGACTAGCAGACCCTGCTGGGTATGGGGTTATGGGAAAAGAATTTGTTGGTGAATATTTGGATTGCATTTTGCAAAAAGGAACCACTAGCATTGCAATGTTGCTAAGATTGTGCAACTTCTTTTGTCTTGGAGGAAAAACCCGATTATCCATTAATAGTTTCTATTTTATTCGCTAAAAACTGTAAATTTGAGACAAAAATTACCATATAAATTTCATAGTTTTTCACGATTTCCGCAATTTTATTGCAAAAGATGAAGTTGCACAATCTTAGCATCATTGCAATGCTAGTGGTTCCTTTTTGCAAAATGAAATCCATTTTACCAAAGAAAAAGCATAGTAATATAGAATTTTACTCGGAGGATTTCAGCTAAAATACCGGGCATTTGCCTGGAAATTCAGATAAACTCTCGTCGAAGCCAACCATCCTATCCACATCTTCCGCACCTATCAAATGAGACAGCCTCAGAGAGGCATCTTATTTTTCTTTCCTCTATTTTCGCCCTAAACTTAGGAGTGAGGAAACGAGGTCTTGTTTTAAGAAAACGTGGCGCTTTTTGTGAGAATTCATTCTTTACTGAAATATCTGTGATTACCGCAGGAGTAAGCGAGGAGATAGCGTGCACGGATTTCGGAGACTCAAACGCATGGGTAGAAAGATTGACCAATTCTCTCTATGATTTTGCGGGTGCAACAATTGTTGTAACGATCGGTGTAACGATGTTGCACTGTAAAATTTAACGCAAGGGCTCATATTCTTTTCATTTTTGTATTTTTGTTTCACCATTGATCGTGCGCATTCTGAAAATTTGAAATAATTGGACCGAGCTTATCAGAAAGGAACCAATCCGTATTTTCGAAAAAATTGAGATA
Source organism: Bemisia tabaci (assembly GCF_001854935.1). Taxonomy (NCBI): domain Eukaryota; kingdom Metazoa; phylum Arthropoda; class Insecta; order Hemiptera; family Aleyrodidae; genus Bemisia; species Bemisia tabaci. Next base: position 2,730,531 of record NW_017553907.1, read on the forward strand.
AGAATGTGTTCGAGTACCACCAGCCGTATACTTTCTTCTGTCAAAAACTACAGGCCTAAAAAACATTTTTTTCCCCGTGAAAGAGGGGCTATAGTTTATTTTTTACAGTGAGCCTTGTGCAGGAATAAAACTTGAAACCTTTTTTTCTCAGTTTCAACTTTATGTGGGTTGGTTTCTTTCTGACAAACTCGATTTACTTGTCGAGCTGGAAACCCATCCTCCTCTTAATTACCATCCATCAAAGTGTTACGCCTTCTGAATCAGTCAATAGAAAATGTAACCTCTGGGTAAGCAATTCAACGTAAACCTTTCCATGGAGAAAAATCAATTCTTACTGTAAAAGCTAAGCTTTAAAGTTTGCCGAAGCTCTAGCTATTTTTAACGCCTAGCTTGCAACTACGGAATGAGAATTCCCGTTCCAATGGCTAATTACCCGTGCTTCGACAGGTGTCTTTCGTAAAAATCAAAACATAAAATCGTCTATCACCGAAAATATGTCGGTTACGCCTTCTACCGCACATTCTTTTCTCGCGATCGTTACTACGTCGGCGCCCGCGCTCAGGCGGGTACCGTTGAAGTCCTTTCAGCTCAAATTGAGTCGGGCTGACGCAATCTTTCGTGGGAGCACGGTGTGTTCCTTTGAAAGGAGTGACGGTGACATTACACTTCACACGCGATTTTTCAACTTTTGCTCTACGGAGACGGAGATTGAGCGATGGGTAGAAAGGAGGAAGTTAGGGTGAGAAATATTGTAGAACGGATTGATGAGTTGATAAATATTGTATGAGCAAAATGAAAAATCTATGATATACTCGTACGTACATTGTTTCTGCAAATTTAACGCTTAAATTTGCTAAGTTGTTGGTGTTGGCTTTTTCTCTGCAATGATACTCTCGGTTGATCCGAGACTTAACTTGAATATTAAGTCCTTGTGCCAAGTCGAAAGATTAGATAGTTACACTTTTAGGTACTAAAGTTCAAACAGGTATCGTCAACTCGATGGTCTGCAAGTGCATTGAAAAGTTGCTCCAGTTATGCAACAAAATCCTTCTTACCATAAAGTACACTGGTAAAAAAAATAGCTTGGATCTAGAGTCCAGACTCTTAAAAACATCGACAAGAAAAAATATTCTTGATTCAATCGGATTTTTCCTTCAATCGAAGAGCCAAGCCTCTTGATTCAAGCGGATTTCCATTTGAATCAATAGTATTTTTTCTTGTCAATGTTTTAAGAGTCTGGACTCTAGATCCAAGCTACTTTTTTTAACCAGTGCACCTAGATGAGATATCGGTTGGTAAGCATGTGCATGAAAAGTTGCTGAAATTGCGCGACGAACTCCTTTTTATTAAAAAGAATGGAAGTCCAAATACGTCTACAGTCTCCAGTTATCCTTTGCAAACAGTAGCTCCAAAAATATTAAAATGTATCTATATGTAACGCTCTTAAACAATGCTAAAAACGAATTTGCATAATATTCGCAAAGCGTCCGGACTGCTTTCAAGAATGCCGCCAAAATCTCAAATCTGGCTCGCGCTCTGAAGTTTTATCATGAGACTTAGCCATCAATCACACATTTAGTCGCATCACCCCAAGAAAATTCCAGTCGCCGTTTTAATACATTTTTTACATTGTTTCTCCTCTCTCTTTACCTTTATACCCCTCTGTATCTGCCACAGTTATTCAGCGACATTCATTCCACGCAGAAGCCAGGGATCATAAATATCATCGAAATTGTAAGGAATGCAGACAATGCTCGATCTCGCAATCCTTGGATCGCGACAAACGTGAGACAAATCTCTAGCCTGCTGTAAAAAAAAAGCTCAACTTGTGTACAACTTGAGCGTAGAATAATAGGGAGCACGCCTCCTGGGCGCTACGCGGCCTAGCCACCAAGGGCGCATCGCGCCCTCTAAGACTTGGTAAGAACATGTGGACGGCGTTTAGCAAAAAGGAACCAAGTCTTATTAGCTATTGCCAAATTTAACTGGACAGTTTAATTTTTTACAAGAGCACATTAGTGCGGATTCTTTTGAAAATGTTCAGGAATTTGCTTCGTATTATGCAGAAATTCCACTGAAATTTGCACAAAAATCCGCACAATAGTTTTCATGTAAAAAATTAAATTGCCCTGTTAAATTTGTCAATAGCTCACGTGGCTTGGCTCCCCTCTCACTGGAAAAAAACATTGGATCCAGAGTCCAAACTCTTGAAAACATTGACAAGAAAAAAGACTCTTGATTCAAGCAGATTTAAGCTTAAATCAAAAGGAAATCCGCTCAAATTAAGAGGCTTGGTTCTTGATTTAAGCTTAAATCTGATTGAATCAAGAGTATTTTTTCTTATCAATGTTTTTAAGAGTCTGGACTCTAGATCCAATGTGTTTTTGTTTTTGTTTTGTTTTGTTTTTTTTTTTCCCCCAGTGCTCCTTAACGCGGTCCATCTAAGATGTTCGCTCATACATGTCCGCATTTGTTTTCAATTACCAGAGGTGACCTACAGAACGCGGCTTTAAACAAATATAATAGGTCGAAAGTGTAATATATGATGGATATCGATCATCTTTGACTTGTGTCGCAGGAGGAACGGCCCTGGGAGGAAAATACGGTCGCGATTACACCACTACGGCGGGTATTATGATGTGCAACAATTAAATAAGACAATGAGCGAACCACCAGGTTCTCGGAGGATCAAAGCGACGCGACGCGCGACGTTGACGGGGAGTGGAAACGATCCATTTTCCCGGGCGATTCGCCTGTTAACGTTGACGCACCTCTCGCATCGGGTCCGATTATCGTCGCGGATTACGGGGCGGAGCGATGGTCGCTGATCTGTCGCTCGACGCGCTCGCCTGTTCGCACTTGTGGGTGAAGGTCGGTTGTTGCGCCCGCGCCGCGACGCCCCGCACAGTGGGGCAGGGGTCCCTTTGGACCGCGTTAAGCTGAAAGGGACCAAGCCATATCGATGATCCCCAAATTTAACTGGGCAATGTTTTACATGGAAACGGTTGTGCGGATTTTTGTGCAAATTAAGTCGTATTTTGTTCGGAGGCAACACTCGCAACATGTTGTGAAAACATGCAACCATCGCATTTTGTTCGAAGTTGTTTTGTGTTGGGGGGAGGCGGGGCTTATTTTCGCGCAAAAAATTTGGGAACCCCTACAGCAACATTGTTGTACAACAACTGCAGCATGCTTAGAGCAAGTCGTTTTTATGTTGTTCAAAAAAGCAACGCTGTTTTCTAACCGAAAATTTGAAGTTGCTCTCTCATTGGTTGTTCAGAATCGCGTAAAAAAAAATACAAGGAAAAAACGGAAACATGTTGTTTTGAACAAAACACGACTAAAGAGGGAATTTTCTGCAATGTGCGAAGAAAGATTATACACTAGAATGGATCGGGGAATTAGGGATACGGCAAGGGGAGAGGAATTCGGGAATGATTTGAGCAAATATTACAAAAAATGTTGAGCTTTGTACTCTTTATCCCTGTTTGTGACTCTCCCTCAATGAAAAAAAAAAAAAATTGGCCGTAGAGGTCGAAAGTTCCGGGCGCGGCACCCGGAGCAGTCAAAGCTACGACTCTGGTACCCGGAACTTTCGCCCTCTGAGCCCGGAACGGACGGTATGTCCTTATTGCCCTATCTTTTTTTCCGTGCTATAAAGCGACTCTACACCGAGAAAAAAAAAAAAAAAAAAAAAAAAAAACTTTTGGCCTTTCTCTTCAGTTTTTAAACCTATCATGTCCGACTTTGATCAATAGCTCGTCCCACTGTGCGCCGCGACGAGCCCGCCCGCACCCTCCAGGCCCAAGTCGCCAATTAATACGCAGACGCCCACCTCGGAATCCGCGCGCGCTGCCCCTGTCAGTCCCATTAGCGCCCCGATCAATTTTCCCGCCTTTTTCATCTGGCCACCGACGACGTACCGTCGCACACCGGTCACCTTTGTCACCTCCCGTCAAACCGGGCGTCAAGCTTGTCGATCAAGCTCCGAGTCTCCTTGTTGCAGAAAGGAAAGAATGATAGCACTGCCGTGCTAAGAAAGAACGCCGTATGAACATTCGAGCGTTTCCAAATTTCCTTTCGATAAACTGTTCATTTTTGAGGAAAGCTATGGACACTTTTCCTTGAAATTTTCAGGAACTTCAGGTGAAATTGCAAACAAAAGTATCTGAAAAATTGGAAAGAAAATGTACATAAGTTTACCAGGAAATTCGTGTTTTATCAAAGGAACTTTGCAACGCCTAGAGGTTAATACGGCGTTTTTCATTACCGCGGCAGGATAGTAGTCAATACATTTCTGATGCTACTGGTGTCCTCGAGGTAAATGAGCAGGCTGTTTGTGTATGTTCTATGAGTCAAATGAACGTATTTCTGCCAAACGGAACCAGAGACAGTTTGAAAAGGAGGGGTGTGCTTGTTAGTCGAGGGTCGTAAGAATGAGTGGGAATTATTAAGCGCCAGTGACGTCAGCAGCGACAAAGCCGCCGTCGCCGTGGTTGCCCTTGGGCGTCTTTAACTCATGAGCCCTGTCCACAAGGCTCTTGTCACATGCTTAAGGCTCATGAGTGCCGCATAGTTCCGTTTTACAGAATGTTTAATCCCGCTATTCCATTTCCCCTAAAGGAATCGCGCCCTCTTTAACTTTGTTTCTTATGCAGCTTTCTAGAGCACACCCAATCTTTCCACTCGTCCATAGTTCCGTTTGGCAGAAATACGTTCAAATAAGAAGTTTTCCTCTGAAAATGTTCTTTCTTTCAAAAGTTTGTCCGAATGCAACTCAAATTTTCAAAATTTCCTCGAGGAGGCCCCCGAACCTCTTTTGAAGCAAGCTAGCAAAATACCCTCTTTGAGAGCGGGGAAAGTCCCTCAGATTTCCTTCGGTGAGGTGTGTTCTAGTGCGCTCCTAGACCCCCTTTCACGAAGTGCCCTTCTGGCCGCCAGAATACGCCCCTAGTTCCGCTCATGTTTTAAAGGGAATTGAGTTATTTTGCCCTCAAGAATGTAAGACGCCTTGAAATCCCCCGTGAACTGCCGATAATTTTAAGACCATGGATAAACTCAGCACTAGAAATCATAAGGTAAGGCGGTTAAAGTTTGGTTCATATAGCCATTACCAAAATTAAGAAAGACCGATGAATTTCCTATATATTTGGGGGGGGGGGTGTCAAACTCCGACAGTTCAAAGATGCAAAATCTCCCGCCGCAAATTGCACTTTTGCCAGGAGAATCTTGGACATTTTCAACTGAAAATTTCACTTCTAATCTCATGCAAAAATTAGACAATTTTTGGAGAAAAACTGCACATGTGCCTTTTTGTGGAAAACTGGCTTTTGTAAGTCAGTTTTGCAACCTTGAAATGGAATTATGCTCCTGCGTCCAGGAAACGACTGCTTGAAAGAAAAAAAAAATACATACATACGAGCCGCTGTTATAGCGCTCTTTGGCGCTTTGCGACACCTAATCGCCACAAAGCTCGGTCTTCCCACAGGTTATCAGGGAGTTGACACTCCCTCATCTCACTTAACACCCCCTGTCGCCAACCTCTCACTGGGCGTCCCCTACGCCTCCTCCCAAGAGGAACCCAATCAAGCATCTTTTTTAGCAGCCTCTCTTCCGTCATCCTATTGACATGACCATGCCAAACAAGTTGTTTGGTCATGACGTCGAACACGATGTCATTTTCGACTTCCATTATCTGACGCACTCTATCATTACGGACCCGATCTCTCCTAGAAATTCCTGCCGACCTTCTCCAGAAATCCATCTCCGTTGCTCTTTGCATATCCTGTGTCCGTTTCTTCAGCTGCCAAACTTCACATCCGTATGTTAATATACTTTTTACTACAGCGTTGTATATCCTCCTCTTGTTATCTTTGGAAATCCGCTGATCCCAGAGGATTCCATTTAACATCGCTATAGCCTTCCTTGCTAAGGTGTTCCTTTCCCTGATAGCTTGATCCGTCCTTCCATCCTGGGTCAACCGCACTCCCAAGTACTTGAAGTGCTCGCAGCATTTGATCTGCTGCCCATCCTCCAACTCAATGCTTTGCTGATCACCACCAAAAGTCATCTTCTCAGATTTGGATATGCTGACTTCCAAACCCCACTTCCGATATTCTTCTACTAACTTGCGCATCATGTACTCCGCGTCTTCTTGATCTTGAGCAACCACCACCTGGTCATCAGCAAAGCACAGAGTGAACAGAGTTTCAAGATCACCCAAGGGGACACCCATACCAGAACACTTCCTTTTCCATTCCTTTAGCACACATTCGAGGTAAATTTTAAATAATGTTGGCGACAAACAACATCCCTGTTTTAAACCCTTAGTCACATAAAATCCCGCTGACAACCCCCCATGATACTTAATTTTGGTAAAACTCCCTTTATAAAATCGCTTGACAGCATCAATCAACCCCCCATTAAAATTCGATTTTTCCAAGGCCTCCCAAAGTTTCACCAACGGCACACTGTCATACGCTTTCTGGAGATCCACGAAAATTAAATGCAGCTCCTGAGCTACGGCCATTTTCTTCTCAATGACCTGGACAATAACAAAGAGGTGATCTATCGTAGACCTGCCAGCTCTAAAACCAGCCTGCTCCTCTGCTTCGTGATCCTGCCATTCGTCCTCGATCTTCGCTTTCAGTATCTTCCCGTACACTTTGCTTATTGTCCCGGTCACTGAGAGCCCCCGGTAGTTGTTACAGTCGTCCTTCCTTCCCTTCTTTTTGTAGATGGCCTTGATCCAGGACTCCTTCCACTCCCTTGGTACCTCGTCACCCCTGATGCATTGCTGCATCAGTTTCCTGAGGCACTCAAAGAGCTTGGCAGTCCCGTACTTGACCAACTCAACAGGAATCCCGCCAGGACCCGGCGCTTTATCATTAATTAGCTCTTTAACCGCTTTAATTATGTCACAAGTGTGAATCTCCAAGTTGTTCATTCTTCCGTTGTCCGTGCTGCTGTCTCGAAACTCTGGGCGCCTTTCCGTCAAAAGATCTTTAAAATGATCCTCCAGTTTTTTAAGTGATATCGGAGAAATGATGTCGCGCTTCATGTCTCTACGTAAACCTTTAATTAACTTCCAGCTCTCAGCACTTTTTCTCCCCCCTAGGTAGGTGTTAATTCTAGAACAGTTGCTTTCCCAAGCTTCATTCTTCTTCCGTGTTATGAGGCTCCTAACTTTAGACTGAGCTTTCCTGTAAGCAACTTTATCTTCAGCCTTTTTAGACGACAGAAATATAAGATGTTTTTGCCTCCTGAGATTTATCTCGTCTTCAATTTCTTCATCCCACCAGTAAGGATGCTGCTTTTTATTACTGGTTTTGCAAATACCTAGGGCTTCTTTAGCTGCAGAGTGGATACAATCTTTAATGAAATGATATTGCTCTTCAGTGGTACCCGAAAGCCCATCCCCCAACTTCTCATCCAAGCGTTTCCGATACAGAGCCTTGACACTAGGGTGCTGCAAACTTTCGATGTTGTATCTTACCTCACGCTCTTGCATCCCCTGTCCCTGCTGTTGTTCAGGCACTGGCTCTACATCCTTAGTTCCTTTAACGGGAAACGCTATATCTGCTCGGAGGAAATGATGGTCACTGCCGCAGGAGAGTCCCCTGCACACTCTAACTTGCTGCAATTTCAGCTTAGTAGAGTGCTTAACAATCACATAATCGATGATGGATTTCAATCCTCGCGTTGGCTGGACCCAGGTATACTTATGGATGTCTTTGTGTTGAAAAAAGCCATTCAAAATTCTCATCTCAGTTTGAGAACAAATTGAGATGAGCCGATCACCGTTATCATTAACAGCATCCTCCCCAAACGGTCCAAGAAAAAAAAAATCCCCTCTGCTAATTTTTTTTAATTCAACATAAATGTTGATCCTGTTTTGCTATGGAACATGTTAATTGAATGACGCCATCCACTGCGCGCGTTACTGTGTCTCTTTGTTTCTTTTTCTGCAGTTTTTTATCAGCGATGCATGTAGAGCAGGCAGAGCAAATGGTATCATCAGTAGATGAGACCAAGGTATGTGCGGTGTCGCAGCTGGTGATGCATGAGACATTATGTTTCAAGAAAGTGAGGTTTCCTGCGCAAAGTCAGAATTTTTCCAGAAATGTCTGGTGCACAACAGGAAAAAACCAAGGTATTTTTTGGCGCGGCAGGTAAAAATACACAGAAATATGTCGATATTATTCCTAGGAATTAAATCAATTATTAATTGCACATGGCCGTAAGTCCATTGAAAAGTTAAAACATTTTTTCGAACCATCTATTTCTTGCTTGTATAAACAATGGGCCACTAAACAAGGTATGAGCTAAAGGACTACATTACATGTTCTCTTTTCAAAATATCACGAGGAAAACGAATCACACAACGGAAAGTCTGGAAATCAACTTCTAGATAATATATTGAAGTTATAAATTAGCATTCGTCAAATGGAAAAAAATACAAATGACGTTATTTGTAAACTCTAATTTCCATTTGATCTGTGTTCAAAATGTTGGGCAATATATTGTCAAGGTGTTAATTTTCGAAATTTTCGTTGTGTGAATCGTTTTCCTTGTATGATTTTGAAGAGGAGGCATGGGGCATTGTCTTCTAAATCAGACCTTGTTGTTCAGTGATCCATTGAGAGAATCCAGGAAATTGTGACTTTAGTTGGTCGTAAATAGAAAATTTCCCCCTTTTTTCAAGGCAATTTTCTCATGAGTAGGGCCCTTACAGTCAGGACCCCCAGCTCTTGAAGAGCTTCCGAAGGATAGGAGAGTTTGGCGGCTAGGTATCTCAGGGTGCCAGACAGTGCTGCAGAAAGTTGGTTTCATGTACGTAATTTGATTTTTAGTTCATCTTACGAAATTCAATTACCTTTGGTAATTGAATGGCCTCTAATTGGTCTTTATAGAAAAAAATCCCTTTAATTTTTCAAGCTCTTTGTCGCAGCCGAAGGCCATTTTTCAAACGTCTTATTTTACCGACTTCAATCCAAGTAATACTTAAGTGACTGTATTGCGTTCTCAGTAATACTTTTTTTCAGGTCCAGTGTGGAACCCATTCCACGAATATTCTGTTACCGTAGCTGAAAATGACCGTGGTAATGTTTTTAGATCCTAACACTTTCAAAATAATTGATTTTGGAAAGTAAAGCGGGTTTTCTTTTTAGTTTTAGAGAGAATTTGGAAAATGTGAGCACCAAATGAAGAAAAAAAAACTAAGAGGTTTGAAGGAAAGGAAGGTCATTTTCAGCTTTTATTCGAATATTTAGTTGCAGGAAAGCTGAAATTTTCAACATGCTGGTTAAGGGGAACGCGTCGTTTGGCCTAAGCTATTCCGCTATTAGAAAATGTTCGAAAGTTCTGTTAGTTCGCTGTGCGATCATGTACAAGATCTGTTTAGCTGTCAGGAAAAAAAAAGACCTTGGTCCTTCCCAATCCTGCACCAATTTATTCCCCGGAAAATTTAATTTTTATCACCCCCCAAAAACACTTACTTAGCAAAAATTTATATGTTTTTGCTACTTACCATATCATTGACTGTTAATATGAATATTCGACCTTTCGGAATATTTTGTCAATTTTGGTGGTATATTCTGATACTCCTTTCATTTTTTATTACTGAAAACACATTATTTTTCTTCGATACCTTAATCTGTGTTGTTTTCAGGAATTAAGCTCTAAGGTGAAAGTGGTAACGCTGAACTGACATCTTTCGTGGTATCAATTTACCAACTTTCGGAAACTTTGAAAAATACCCCTTCTTTAAGAGCGGCAAGCAACCGTTTTACAAATTTTTAATTTTTTTCTTATTCAAAATAAAAATATTCTGGGAACGTAGAAGTACATAATTCCCAGTTGATAAATTGAGCGATTTTGTATTGATCGGGCGCAAACAAAAAATAAAAGAATGACTCTGTAGATCTGCCATAGTTATGTTCTTTAAAGTATATGCATTAATAATTTTCCGAGAAAATATAATAAGAAATGTCCGGAACTGTGTGTAAGAAGGTGGAAAAATGGTGCAGGGTCCACACCATTCTGGAAAAGAAAGCCAAGAAATTCCAAACACTTTTCGATTAGAGTAAAACAATGTTTTGCCTCTAATTGAAACATTTCTGGCATTTCGTGGCTCTGTCTTCCTCGTGAAATGGTGTGGATCCATCACCATTTCTCCACCTTGTTAATAATCCTTTATATTTACACATTAATTTCTTGCTTGCCTTTAAACGAGATTTTCTTTCCCGATTTACGACGTTGCATATTCCTCGTTGCTTGTTTAGCTAATCGCCATATTTTTAGTTATTCAAGATTTGGAAAAAGAGACATGAAAGGAGAAGAAAAACGGAGTCTATTTTTTTGTAGTTCTTGGACTAAATTCATTTATTGAGCTACTATTGACGAGTGTGTTGGATGAGAATTTAAAATAAATAACGAATATGTACAGATGAAATGCTATGAAGAAATTGAAAAATGAGATGAGCTAGCTAAGGGTTTTTGGTACTATCTACTTCTTGTAGGCGGGGGCAACTGGGTAGGCGGGAGCTACGGGGTAGGCGGGTTTCGCGCCGTAGGCGGGCTCCTTGGATACGACGGCTTCGAAACCGTATCCGTTGTCGGCGTAAGTTACAACACGTCTGCTACCGTCAGCTTCGACGAGAGAGTAAGATCCCTTGACGTAGTCTCCGTCACGTTCTTCCTCCTGGCTCTTGACATCGTAGGTGGATGGGTCGTTCACTTCGTAGGCGAATTTGTAGGCGGGGTGGGCATCAGGGTAGGCGGGTGCAGAGTATCCGTAAGCTGGGGCCTTGTAGGCGGGGGCAGCGTATGCTGGTGCGTGGTAGGCAGCTGGGGCAACGTAGGCTGGTTTGTAGGCGGGGGCGACGTAGGCGGGTGCGTGGTAAGCGGGGGCGGCGTAGGCGGGGGCGTGGTAGGCGGGGGCGGCGTAGGCGGGGGCGGCGTATGCTGGGGCTACGGGCTTAGAGACGTAGGCGGAGGCGTATGCGGGGGCTCCGTAGGCCGGTTTGTAGGCGGGGGCGTATGCTGGGGCAGCATAGGCTGGTTTGTATGCTGGGCCGTATTGGCAGTTGACAATAGCCACGAGGGCAGCCAAGATACATAACTGCAACAGAAATTGAAAAATGGAAGCATCAGAACAAAATATTATCCTATGACATGCTGCTATATTGTAGATACGTTTTATATTGGGACCACACGAAAAAAATAAAGGACTGCAAAAAGCGCACCAGCTTGCTAGCGGGCACGCTAAAATGAAAGAGAAAAGAAATAATCGTATGAGCAGCACGTACATACAGTTAAATCGGCTGCTCTACTCGGTTCATTAAAATAAACTCATAGTTTTTTTTAACCAAAGGCTATCTCATTTCAGATCAATTTCTAAGTTATTGGAACCGGAAGGTCTGTTAAGTGAGGCGACAAGTGTGACTGATGTACATGTATATCCCTTGTGTATATACGACTCCTATGACCGACCCTCTTTTAAGTTGGTTAAGCGTAATATTTGTTGAAAACGACCAAGTTGACTGAAAAACGAGTTGATGTTTTAAGGAAAAGTGGTAGTGCTTTCTGCATGTATAAAAACTAAATTGGTCAGTACAAGGCATACCCCGTGAACTTTCACTTCAAGATATGTTTGAGCCTCTCTATTTCCGGAGTGTCCTTGAAACAAGTCAAAGTTGTGTAAAAAGTCAAATTTAAATCCTCAAGAATGGAAAACAATTCGTATTGCAGTACGCTCCGAGACTTTTTATAGGAGGAAAAATTTAGAGAAAGTGATGAAGATTAGATGGCACGTGTTGGTAGCTGATACAGTTTGTATACTTTTTTCTTCCCATGCATCTAGAAGTTGTAGTAGGTTTAACATATTTGTCAGTAGCTTTCAACCCCGCTACTTAAATTATCACACATTATTTGATCTCATTTAATCAAAATATAACGATCCACGTTGCTTTTGAGGAATTGTGTTTATACTGGCAACAATTAGGCAGAGTCTCGTGTTGAGAAGATAATTAAAAATGATAACTTTGTTCATATCTGAAGAGTGGTTTTTCATGAGGTTTAGCAATACTTTTGCTATGAATCTAGATTCAACTACTTGCAATCATTCTTTAAGAATTTTAAATAAGGTTCCTCTTTAAAATAAATCAATTTGTTATGTTGTCGGTCTGCAGTGAAATAAAATGTGGAGCATCTTATTTTGGATTCATAGCTCGTTAATCCATCTTTTTAAAACTATTATCACTATAGTTAAGTTGTAATGGAGAAATCTTATATTTTTTAATAAATGTTCACTTGTTGAACCAATTTACCATTGATCCGAACACAAAACAAATGAACAATTACCTGGCAGAGAAAAATATTGACTTAGGAAATGAATCTAGTAGAGAGAGAAAATTTTATAAGCATAGACTTTAAGACGCCGAAATGAGGCTCAGAAAGTGTTATTATGTAATTATGTATATCATAAAGCTTAGATAACGCGCGGAAGAAGGTTCAATATTAGAAATATTTAACATTCAATGACTCCAAAGTAATTTTTGGCTATAGACATTAGATTAGCGTCGGAGGCTTAAACGCACATTAAGAAAGATAGTCAGTTTTGAAAAACCTCAATTGATATCACCATATATGAATTTCTTTTTATCAACTGAGATAGAGATGATAGCGTAGATAGAAAATTTGATCAATCAGGCTATGTAAAACATCTCATTATTTTTTAAATCATTTTAATATGCTAAAAATTAACACAGAATTGATCTTGGCTGTTTTAGATTCACGCGTTATAATTGACGCAATTGAGAAAGTAATTTTTTAATTATTTATTTTTCAAAAAAAATCAGTAACTTTTTATTTTTAAGGTGATCATTTTAGTTTTAGTTTTTAGGTTCAATTTTATGAATGCTAATCAAACATATTCATAAACTTAGACCAAACTTGGCTCTGAGCAGTTAAGCTGATAAAACAAGTATATTTACAGTTTACTTATAATGTATGAAAGATTGATAGGGCAATTAATAATTAGAAATAATATCAAAGAAGTTGTGAAGAAAAACCCTGAATATAACTCCATTTTATTATTGAGAATGTTTAATCTCTACCTTTAATGTGAACAGGAGATCCTGTAAAAATTGTCAGCTTTAAAGCAGAAGGGATTTTTTCATTAGATTATTTTAAAACAAATTCCACCCAAATACTTATATTTTGTTCGTGTCGTCACTGAGTGAAGTTTTGCTACGATACATAATCGCAGTTCCCTCGTTCTTGTCGTTATAAGTGAAAAACGTCCATTTTGCACTTTTCGTTCAAATTTGTAATACAAGTAGAAAGAAAAAAAAGAAGAAGAAAAAAAAAAAAACTAATCAGCAACGAAGGAAATGAAGGTTTGGTTTTGTCGTAGTAGAGGTAACACAACACAGTCACTATTTTCAGCGTCCAGTAGGTATGTTTCACAAATCACTTTTTCACGAAAAAAAAAAAAAAAACTTCAGCATGGGAAAAAGTTAAGTCCAAAGTCCATCCGTAAATATAAAAAAATGCACACGAAATAGTAAAACAAGAAGCTAGTGTAGACACAATCACTGATAACACGCACGATCGAAAAAAAAACTCGAACCTACCTTAAAAGCCATTTTTGAACGGGGTATTTTTTTTATCGGTGGTTATGAGTGTAAACCTAAACGTTAAATGCAAATTCGGTCGGCCGGTCGGCTCGGTTTTATAGCTGAAAAGAGTAGTGTTCAGCTAACTATTATCAATAATTCAGACCTTGACAGTGACCCAATCTGGAAATTATATGAAAGGGAGCTCGGAGGAAGGATAGACAATGGTCATGAGTGGCGAGGGGGGCTCGTGGCGGGGGGAGGAAGGGGGCTGGATAGCCGAGTTGCATAATCTAGATCAGTTACTGGACCGAGTTCTTACCCCTGCGGGACTATTCGAAGGTGGTGCCCGGTGCCAGCGACTACTGCGTACCGGAATTTGCGAATCCTTCATACCGTGTTTGCTGTTGGCCGACGGAAACGGTATATCGGGCCAGCGTTGCCGACGTTAGGGCTATTTTCAAGGTTAAAACCTCGGACCTTTAAGCCCAATTCACACTATCAAACTTTCTACACTGAAAAAAAAAAATCTCGGTGTTTTTACTAAGAAAAGGGTAAAAGAACTAAGAATTCAGGGTACTATTTGATCCCAGTTTTTTCCTGTGTAAAATTACCATTTATGGAATTGGTAATTTTACCGAGGTAAAATTATTGAAATTTCTCGGTAATTTTACTGGACTTTGGTAAACACGCCAATATTTTTTATCGCCTGTGGTAGATATATGGCAAAGTTACCGGGAATTGATTACCAATAAAAGTGGTATTCTTACCTGAAAAAAAAAAAAAAAACAGTAAAAATACCGGTTTTTAGGTAAGCTTACCAGTCTGTCTTGGTAAAATTACCAATAATTGGTCAAAAAAGTGAGATGGTAAAGGTACCAACGGACCTTGGTAAAAACGCTGAGAATTTTTTTTCAGTGATAAGTTTCATTCAAAAGTTGAATGAAACTTATCGAATGGAAAGTTAAAATAGTGTGGTGCTGACACGAAAAAACGACAGTTTGATAAAAAATTGGACGGAGACTTGAATGCGACACATTAAACTTTTCGTTCAACTTTCAAGAAGCAAAAATTGGCGCCGCCAATTGGATGGAAAGTCGGACAGAGAGTGATTCAATCAAATTGTTTTGTGTTCATCTTTCCATCCAACTTTTTGTTCCATTATGTCGGATGAAATGTTTGATAGTGTGAAGAGGGCATATTTGCGGTCCTTAGACCTATATGGTTGTGTAAAGGGTGACCTCAGCTTCTGGGAAAAAACTTTTTAGAGTGTTAAATTCAGGGAAAAATTTTGAAAGTGGTGACTTTGTGTTCTCCACGGGGAGCGCTTTGTAGACGCCTTTGAAAGTTGGAACAATCTGCGCGGCTTTAATTTAATTTTCTCACTACGAAGGACGCTATCTTTTCCTATTCCCTCTGTAAGTCAGAATTCTAAGAACTTTAATAAAATCTAAATATTTTTCTATGTCTTTTTCCGAATGTCTTCCTCAAATGTCTAACTTGCCTTTCATTTGTTAAACTATGTACCTGATTACGTTATAATATTATTTTCTTCAAAGTCACAAATAAATCAAAAATACAAACAAACAAAAAAATGAAATTAAAAAAAAATATAAAACTTTAACCTAATAATTCAGCTTAAAACTACAAACTTTTTATCGTGGAACTTACGAATGTCAAATAACCCACTATTTTTAAGCTTCTTGGGTCTAACTTGCGCTAAAAGTGCCAATTTGTTTAATTCAATGCAGTGGTGCCAATAACTCAAAATGATATTTTTGAAAGGATTGGTTCCGTTTCACAGATGTACGGATCTTACAAGCCCTAAAAGCCATAAAAAGCCTTTACAGTTTTCCTCTGACAATTGGTCAAATTTAATCAGAGGTCGTAGAACTGACTCTTAATCAATGGACTAAGTTCGGCAGACAAGGTCTGCTTCATGAGTTAAAACAGATAATTGTAGTTCTAAAGTAAACCTCCGCTGACTTGCTGTAAAAAAAGATACACGTACATTATATTTCAATTGGAAATAATGATTGTATTTCCTTTCAATTTTTCCCCTTCTAATAATTCTCTTTCTCCTCTTTCATTCTTGCACGAAGAAAAAAAGTCTGCAATGGGCCTTTGATATCATACTTTAAAATAGCATTCATAGAAAATGTACGCAAATGAAATTTGTTTCAATATTTCCACGCAAAGCTTTTTTCGCGCATTTTGGAGCCATTTCGGCAACCAGGTCTGCAAGTAAAACGGCCAAGCCCTATCAGGTGTACGAGCAAGGTATTTAGTAGCTGAGAACCGAAGAGAGGGGTGAATCATGCTGAAACCCGATTAGCCAGCCTCTGAGGTACTAGCCAATAGGCTGCGCCGGCAAATCAATGACTCCAGGATAGCTATCTCTTACCTGATGCAAAATTTTGGAAAATGATGCAATGTGCCCCTGCAGTGTTGTTAAATTTCGTAAAAAATGAAATCTTGACTCGTGAAATATCTCCTATAATATTTGGAAGACTTGAAAGAATACTCTTGTGCATCTAATAATCTGTCGCAATAGAGATGATTATTTATAATTAGCATATAAACAACGCTTGAGGTTGAATTCCTACTGAACTTAGGTCCTCAATGGTCATATTAATTGTTAAAAGAAGGAACAAAAATAAGAATAGAAATGATGATCATGTCTATTTCAGTTTTTCTTTTTCTTTTTGTTTTCTATGAAGATTGAGTGCTGAGTGAGGCACATTGAACGGAACAGAATCAATTTTTTTTAATCGTAATGGAGAAATAAATAATATCAAAATATTGAAGCCAATTGGGCATTGGGTGCAAAGGAGGCACTTCTCGGTTTTAGTGTCTTAGAATTTTCATTATTAATTTTTAATTTTTAAGAGAAAACTATCGGGTGAAGTTTCAAAATTTCCAGTTCAGGGCACTTGAAAATCATGAAAAAAAATTTTAGAAAACGTTTCGGAAAAGTTCTATGATGAAACGTCAATTGGCATTCTTAGACGTCACGACTGAGAGATGCCCCTTCTACAATCAGCGCTTAAAATTTATTTGTGTTCGGGTTGCATTCTCAGCTCCTATAAATGAAGTTAATATTTTGGAGGTGTTTTTGAAACTGCATGAAAAGTTGCACCTAAATTGTACTTTGAAAATAAGTCCCATGGATCTGGAGTCTAGACTTTTACAACAATTGACAAGAAAAAATACTCCTGATTCAATCTGATTTTTGCTTGAATCGAGGGCCAAAACTCTTAATTTAAGCGGATATCATTTTGATTCAAGCAAAAATCCGATTGAATCGACTCTCTTGGATCCAAAGTTCAAACTTTTACAGAAATTGACAAGAAAAAATACTCGTGATTGAATCTGATTTTCGCTTGAATCGAGAGCCAAATCTCTTAATTTAAGCGGATTTTATTTTGATCCAAGCAAAACTCCAAGAGAATTTTTTCTAGTCAAATTTTTCAAGAGTCTCAACTTTGGATGCAAGAGACTTTTTTCCAGTGTATCATTCGCAAAGGAGAAATATTTACGTATCAACACTGCTCCCCTGAGGCCCCATTGGAAGTTATCGAATGACCATACTAATGAGACGTGGACGTATTTCTGCCAAACGGAACTAAGTGCATTATGACGTGAGCCCTGTTATGCATATATTCTTATGGGTCTCAGGGCTCACGTCTTAGTGCACATAGTTCCGTTCGGCAGAGATACGTCCACATGGGATTTCGGACGTCCTTAATCGTAATTAGTGCAAACTTTAGACGGCCTTGACGAGCCCCCGGGGCCTAGATTCCGCTCGGCTCCAGCGTTGAGTCGGTGACTGCACTCAAATCAATCTATGTAAAACCGTCTTGAGTGTGACTAATCCCTCGCGGTCGTTTATAGATTTTATTATTCATTATCTGGTCCAGTAAGGCGGTCGTCCCGTTGGGTCGGGCGTGCACTGCGTAATGTCAGGTAAACGCTAAAGTCTCTTTGTTGTGAGAGTTCAGCCTCGCAGCGTTGCAACCCAGATGAATTTCAGAAGTCAGAAAGGGCAAAGTCTAGAGCACCTGTATAGCGAGAGAAAGGTGGCATGAAACGTAAGAAAGAAATGAAAGATTCGAAATTTCGCGAGGCTATGAAATATTTTCAGGGGCTAGAGTATGCAACCCGCACTTAAACACGCGAGAGTAGAGGAAAGTCACGATATTTACATTTTGTGAAACATGAAAAGGAACTGGTATTTTTCATTTCGTTTCTTTCATAAATTTCTGAAATTGCATTTAATGTATGCATTTTACGTGAAATTTCAAGATTTTTTTTTTTTCATGAAATTTTGCCACCCTAAACGAGAGTATGGACGGATCGTCTCATAGAGAGCTTACGGCCCAAAAAGGGCAGCCAACCGTCAAACACGCAAAATTTCAGATGCCAATATCCAACCAATATGGCCAAGAATCTTCATAAATGAGCATTCCTTAACAAAAATGAGGGAATTCATGCAAAAACGAAGTCTAATACGTGTTCTACGAACGACGGGTCGTAACAATTGTAATGATAAATCGTTCTGAATATTTTGAATTGATAGGTTGATTGCCCTTTCGGGCCCTAAGTAACTGCATTTGCGGAGGCATCGGTAAAGACCTGATGGATTTTCAGAGTCTCACACCTGTCCATCATACCTTCGCTATGAAGGGACCCTAGTACAATCGACATGCATAGACCAGGTCAGTACGTTTACTGGTACGGAAAATGCTAATTTTTTGGGAATGCACTAATCTTTTGAAGGCGGGCCAAAAGTGCTGACAAAGTGCGGAAATTCCGCATAAAGGTGCGGAATTGTTCTCTTTATTCTAAACGTGATCCTTAAAACAGCCTGAAAAGTATGCAATCTTTGAAAATTTATTTGGTCAAGTTTTTGGTTCACATAGCGGTTTTAACTGATTTATTAACGCTATTTAAGCAAGTTGAGTAATAATGATAATGTTTTGACTATACGTTTGGATCATTATAATATGGAACGTCAGTATACCTTCCTGATAACAATCGTTAATGATACTGATAGTTCCGTTAGATCCACTAGCGCAAATTAAATGATGGCAACTTTGTTTCAGGATGAAGAACTCCTTAAAATAGGAATGCTAATTGTAAATTCAAAGAGAGTAGGACTGTCAATACGATAGCGCCAGATCTCCCGCACACGTAGAATCATGTTGCGCAATTAATGCGTTGATGACCGAGCCACTGTTTAGGAAGCAATAAAATACGCATTATCTCTGTTTAACATTTTTATTGCTGAATGTAGTTGCTTCACCCACTTCAACGCAGAAATCAGTGAAAAAACTACCATTAATTTTTTCTAGTATTTTTTCTGTGGGAACTGAGCAAGCGAAACAAGATTGTTTTGCATAGCTACTTGCATTTATTTTACACGTGTTTTTTTCTTCCTTTTCTTGTTCTTCTCAATTTCTATTCGCTGAGGATGATGGTGTCACAACGGTACTTGGCAGTTTTAAATCTCTTTACGAAATGTATCGTTTTCAAGTTGCGAATAATTTGGGTTAATTATACAAGGGGTATTTTGCAGATTGCGTCAAGATGTTTCTACACTGTGAGAGCTGGCGGTTCTTCTCAATTCGCTAAAACTCTGGTGGAAAGGTAATATACTGTATTCAAAGAACAGAGGGTGAGTTGTATTAACCAACAAGAGTATTTGACCGAAGAGATTTATTTACACAGGGATGATTCTATCACATGGAAAATAAATTACACATATTTACAATGAGAGAGGAACTGACTTAGAGGGCAGATGAGATGATTTAGTCTTCAAGACATTTTTGTGTCGTTTTTTAAGAAAGAATTTACTTTTTGTAAGCGATTGCTGCATATTTGGGGGCAGAGTAGGCGGGGGCGGCGTAGGCGGGTGCAGAGTATGCTGGGGCGGCGTAGGCGGGGGCACCTCCTTCCTTGCTGACGACGGCTTCGAATCCGTGTCCCTTGTCGGAGTAGTGGACGGTACGTTTGCTGCCGTCAGCTTCGACGAGGGAGTAGTATCCCTGGACGTAGTCTCCGTCACGGGTCTCTTCTTGGCTCTTGATGTCGTAGGTGTGAGGGTCGTTTACGGTGTAGGCGAACTTGTAGGCGGGGTGGGCGTCGGGGTAAGCGGGCTCAGCGTGGTAGGCGGGAGCGGCGGCGTATCCGTATGATGGGGCCTTGTAGGCGGGAGCAGAGTAGGCGGGGGCGGCGTATGCGGGGGCTACTGGCTTGGAGACGTAGGCGGAGGCCACGGCGGGTGCAGCGTAAGCGGGGGCGGAGTATGAGGGGGCGGCGTAGGCGGCTTTGTAGGCGGGGGCGCCGTACTGGCAGTTGACGATGGCCACGAGGGCGGCGATGATGCAGAGCTGAAATCAGAGGAAAATAAAATGAGGAAATCAGAAATTATGCATTTTTCTGAAGAGGCAAATTTTTTTTCTCTCTCTGTCTTCCTTGATCTCTCGAACTATTCCTTTCACAAAATTGTTTACATACGTTGTTATGGTTACCTCAATGGAAACCATTTTAGTTGGTAGAGACACTTTGTTGATCCTATGATATTACTGTAAATATATAAATTTTACCATACTTCAGAATGGATCGTTACCGTGTGTGTTATTTATCAAAGGGGTATAAATTGAAAAATCTATCAACAAACGACTGATTGTACTTTACCTTGAAAGCCATATCGTCAGTTGTTGTCAGTGCTTTGTGAAGTTGGAGAGCCAAAGGAGAAGTGATTTTTGGACTCACAGACATATCATTTTATAGTTGGAACTCGCAAGTCCATCGTTGTCAAAGCGGAACGTGGCCTTGGCCCTAAGCGTAGGGGAAAGGCCGCACCGTGAAAAAAAAGTAGTGACCACGGAGGGAGGGTGAAAGTGACCAGCGTTTAGCGAGAACAGGTGCTCTATGCCAAAATCTCATTTTAAGTATCAATTGGTGTAGGCATTAGTTACTCTCTCAGTGTTAGTTTGGTTGTGGAAGGTCAAACGTGTGACAGCTACATTTTTGTGACGAATGACAAGCTTTTCTGATCGGAAAGTGTCGAAAAGACAAGGAGCGTTAAGAACCATCGCAACGCCACCGTGATTTGGATGCATGTTTCAACACCAAAAAAATATTAGCCCAATCATATTCCTGGCTGATTTTGGCACCCGGCAGAAATAAGGTTGCACCGGCTAGAAGAGTGGTTTAGTCTTCCAGAATTAGTCTAATCATACCACATTGCTGGCCGACTCAACCACATTTCTGTAAGGTGCAGTCCTTTTTCTAACTGGATCAAATCAGCCTGGAATATAGTTGCAATGATTATAATTTATTCCATGATCGATTGGCAAGAGAAATAAATGCGTATTTTCCATTTAAATGTTCAAAACTATCTAGCTGTCCCGTGTTATATTTTTTTTTAAAAAAAACCTATCAGAATATCTCCTCTAGGTGTTTCTTGAATATTTGACGGACGAAATTATGTATGTAGTAGAATGAGACTGGTGGACAATTGGACTACATTTCGTCCCTAAGACATTTCTGTCCCAGTTTAGAAACAACGTTTTTACCATTAGTTTTCCTATACGCAGTGTTTTTACCGATGAGCCAGGAATTTTAGTTCCAAATTGCAAAATGTAAGCCAGTTAGCTTTTGAAGAAATAAAGCATGAGCGCCAATTTATTTTTGTGTGTGTGTGTCGCACTTGATGGTTTTAAAATTTCTAAGGAAACACCCAGATCCGTAGTTTTGCCTAACAACAAAACTGCACAAGACAAAGGAAAAAAAAAAAAATTTAGAAGAGCTTAATGAAACTAGAACAATTATCGGCAAATCCATATTTAAATGCATTTTTCTTCTGTAGCCATCCATTTTTTGTATATACATGGAGTGCCGGTTTTGCAGTGAAATTTGGAGCTCTGCGACGTCTTATGAACATTCAGGCGTCGCCAAATTTCCTTCGATAAAATTAGAATGTTTAGAGAAACTTCAGAATATTTATCTTCAAATTTTCAACAGAATTAAATCCATAAATTAATTTAAAGTATCCGAAAATTTCATCGAGAAGTATTCACAAATTTCCTTAAAAATAAAATATTTTCGCAGAGGAGATTTGGCAACATCTAAATGTTCAAACGACGTTTTTCCTGAGCACGGCAGTGTAGCACATGAATGAATATCGATACTTGGTTGAAAGTCCCACTCGATAAAGGCACAACTTGAATGGATGCAACTAATATCGCTCTGCGGATATCCGTGTTGCATACAGATAAAAGTGAAGGCACTTCGAGTTTCCTTCCGCTGCTCTCAGCGTAATGACTTTTTTTTAGAGGGTATACTCAGACGGTTTCCCTCAAGACCCTTTCTTTCACGACCCCATAATCATAAGCCAACGAGGGTGCCTTTCCAAGGCATACGGCCCATCAGACATACACTACTGCCGTTCGAAGCAAACACGCCGTAACTTCGTTCTAAATATTCTCAATTTTCCGTAAAATAATCCGCTGTCACGTATTAAAAAACCACCGAACGTTTTAGAGTTTCTTCGACAAATATGTATCATTGGAAATCCAATTTGAAAAAATGAAGTACACGGAGAAAAAAACTTCGTGCATGGGACCCGAAGTTGAGGTCATATGCATCTCGGACGTTTTCGGATCACATATCTAAAAACTTGAGGTCCAGCTGCCGAAGTTCGAGTTAGAAATCGAGGCACTTCGGTATGTACCGGAGCACTTCAGATGTGTGACCCGAACCCCTCGGTATATATCGAAGTATCGAAGTAAATATTGAATTTGCATTTGCAAAATACTTTAAAAACTATTTACGATATCTAGAAGCAGGCCCGTGATACAGGTCTTCAAAATTTGCAAAATGCATCGCAGGCAGTAGAGCTGTCGCGTGGTTTTTCTCTGATTCCACGAATCGGTGAATATGTACTTAGGGTTCTTTTGCCCTTAATTCTAGATACGTACAAACCGAATAATGGCTTGGACTTGTAATCTTATGTGAGCTTCATGTTGAAAAGTATGTTGCGGTCACATGCTGACATCTAAATTTCAGCATAAATGTAATAGTTAAACAAGCAGTGAACTCCAACACAATGTGTTGATAAGGCGCGTCATTAACTCGCACATATCAACCCCTTTAGTTTTCATTTACAGAGATTTCAAAATAGGCAAACAGCATAAAAAGAGAATTCACGATCCAACACTGCGAGGTCAAAGACGCACCTTGACGAGACCGTGTATTGTGAAAGTAGAAAGCTATNCTGACATCTAAATTTCAGCATAAATGTAATAGTTAAAAATATATAAATACGTAAATAAAACTAGACGCTATTCTCCCTCCCGTTCTTGATTATTTATAATCACCACTTATAACTAAGCTCTCGTCGGATGATGGAAAAAAATGAAGGAAAAATTACACAAAGATGGAAAAAAAGGAAATGTGCGTAGCTTTTTATTATGTATTGAAAAACTTCAAAAATTGAAGAATTGCTCACATTAGTGCACTATCTTAGCTTGCTCAAGAATAAATTCCATCAAAGCCGTAATAAGAGGGTGGTACATACCTTTGAGCTTTTCGAGCAGAGATTATTATGTTTATCGTTGCATCTTAACCGTTCTGTTGGAAAAATCTTAGAAAATAACCAGGCTTCTTTCTATTCCAACTTTGCTTACAAGCAAACGTATCTCATTCTCGAAATCAAAACATGCGTGCAACATAATCAATTATTTATGAAAGTAATATCTAAAATGGCTCATCAAATTATAATCTCCAGCAGGAAAATATTCGGAACTTTAGTAAATGTTCAGCTTTCTCCTCTTTTCTCCCTCTAAAAGTCATAAAATTTTCCCATTTTGAATTCCTTACGGTGGTTTATAAATAGAAGATCTTTTAGATAGGTTCATAACGCGTGATTGACCCCTGAACCGGGATTTAAAAATGTTCATAAGCCTAGACCCTTTTCCAAGCTCTTTTTGGGACCCGAACCAGGATCCGCTTCGAATTTTTGACCGATTTAAAATTCCTAATGATGGTGTGTAAAGTATTTTATTTTTTACTATCACTATGATTGGATAAAATAATAAGAGATTTCACAATATTTGGTTGACTGAATTCATTTATTTACCTAGGTAGGAATCACATGAGAAATAAATTATACATATTTACAACGAACGCTATACAGCGAATGACTTAGAAAGGCAAATGAGATGATTTAGTCTTTGGAACATTTTACTTCTTGTAAGCGGGGGCAGAGTAGGCAGGGGCGGCGTAGGCGGGGGCACCTCCTTCCTTGCTGACGACGGCTTCGAATCCGTGTCCCTTGTCGGAGTAGTGGACGGTACGTTTGCTGCCGTCGGCTTCGACGAGGGAGTAGTATCCCTGGACGTAGTCTCCGTCACGGGTCTCTTCTTGGCTCTTGATGTCGTAGGTGTGAGGGTCGTTTACGGTGTAGGCGAACTTGTAGGCGGGGTGGGCGTCGGGGTAAGCGGGCTCAGCGTGGTAGGCGGGAGCGGCGGCGTATCCGTATGATGGGGCCTTGTAGGCGGGAGCAGAGTAGGCGGGGGCGGCGTATGCGGGGGCTACTGGCTTGGAGACGTAGGCGGAGGCCACGGCGGGTGCAGCGTAAGCGGGGGCGGAGTATGAGGGGGCGGCGTAGGCGGCGTTGTAGGCGGGGGCGCCGTACTGGCAGTTGACGATGGCCACGAGGGCGGCGATGATGCAGAGCTGAAATAAGAGGAAAATAAAATGAGCAAAATGCATTTTTCCGATCATGCAAAAATTGTGATTTTTTCCTCTCTTTCTCTCACCCTATCCATGTTACAAATATAATTTTTGGAATTATTTTTTTTTGCTACGAATACTTTAATGGGAACCATTTTAGTTGATAAAGCCACTTTGGTGAACCCATGATATCACTGTCACTATGTATATTTCACCATATTGTAGGATGGATCGATTCCATGTGTTTTATTCATCGGCGGCAAAAGAGATTATATACAAAAATGATTAAGAAACTAGTTATTTCACTGTACCTTGAAAGCCATATCGTTGGTTGTTTGTGCTTTGTTAGGTTGAAGAGCCGAAGAAGAAGTGACTTTTGGACTTACGTTCATATCATTTTATAGTTGGAACCCGCAAGCACATCATCGTTGTCAAAGCGGAACGTGGCCTTGGTCCTAACCGTAAAGCAGAGGCCGCTGCATGAAAAAAAGCTGTGACTACGTGGGGAGGGTGAAAGTGACCAGCGTTTAGAGAGAACAGGTGCCTTATGCCTAAAACGCATTTTAAGTATCTATTGGCGTTGAAATTAGAGTCCTTCGATCAGTGTCCCCTCCGGTGTGGAAGTTATTCAACCACACATATCACACATCTGTTTTTTGTGACGAATGGCTAGATTTTCTGATCGAAAAGTTTCCATAAAACAAGTGACGTTAAGGACCTTTTAGAACTTTACCTTGATGCGGGTGAATATTTAATCACAGAAAAAAAATAATTATAATTTCAAGCATATTCTTGGGTGATTTTGATCCTAGTTAGAAATGAAATGGTGTGGTTTCGTCATCCAGAAATTCGTCGATTCAACCACATTACTGACCAACTCAATCATAACTCTGTAAGGTGCAACGACTTTTCTGACTGGATCAAATCAGCCTGGAATATATCTGAAATGACCGTACACTGGAAAAAAAAAACACATTGGTTCTAGAGTCCAGACTCTTAAAAACATCGACAAGAAAAAATACTCTTGATTCAATCAGATTTAAGCTTAAATCAAGAACCAAGCCTCTTAACCTGAGCGGATTTCCTTTTGATTTAAGCTTAAATCTGATTAAATCAAGAGTCCTTTTTTGTCAATGTTTCCAAGAGTCTGGACTCCAGATCTAATATGTTTTTCTTTCCAGTGTACCCTTCTTTTCCGTGATCGATGAGTAAAGTAAAAAAATACGTATCTCCATCAACATTTTTAAAACTTCTCAGCCTCCCAAGTTCGTATTTGTCTGGGAAAAAAAAAAAAAAATCAAAATATTGTCTCTGAGTGTTTCTTGAATATTTGACAGACGAAGATTGGTGGATAGTGAAACTTCATATTGCAATCAGTAAAAACTACAGCATTTCTAACTCAGTTTAGAAACAACGTATGCACAATTAGTTTTCCTATAAGTGATTTTGTCGATGATCCAGAAATTTTAGTTCCTAATTGTAAAATGTAGGCCAGTTCGCTTTTACAGAAGTAAATAATTATTGCCGATTGACAACTCCGTATTTAGAGAGACGCATTTTTCTTCTTCAGCCAGCGATATTTTGAACATTCCAATCCTATACTGCGGTGCTAAGGAAGAACGTCGTATGAGCCTTGAGACGTTGCCAAATTCCTTCGATAAAGCACGAATTTGCAGAGATGCTCGTGCATTATTATCTTTGAATATTCAAAACAATTTAAGTCGCAAATTATTCTTAAGTATGTGAAAATATCAACGAAACTTATTCTTAAATTTCCTTAAAAATCAATATTTTCACAGAGAAGATATTATGGCACTATCCGAATGTTTAAACGACGCTTTTCCTTAGCACGACAGTGTAGCACATTGATGAATGTTGATATAGTTAAAGGAGAGTCCCCCTTGAAACTGATATGACTTGAATTGATGCAACTTTTATCGCCCTACAGACGTCCAGGTTGCATATAGATCAAAGTGAAGGCACTAATGGTTTTCCTTCCTCTGCTTTGAGCGTTTTGACTTTATTTTCGAGGGTGCGCAATCGATTTCTCTGGAAACCCTTTCTTTCTCGACCTAATAATAATCCGTCGAGTGTGCCTTACCAAGATCTCCCGCTCATTATACTTACAATATACTGCCGTCCGAAGCAAGCAAGCCGTAACTTCATTCTAAATATTTTTAATTTTCCGTGAAACAATCTCCTGTCACGTATTAAAAAACCAACGGACGTTTTAGAGTTTCTGCGACAAATGTATATCATTGGAAATTCAATTTGAAAGAATGAAGTATCGTAATGACCAAGTTTTTGTGTAATAGAGCAGCATGAGTAAAGGATAAACGGGTGTATTTCATCCAAATGCAAAATCTAGAATGAATTTGCAGCTTTTTTGCTTCAGTGGACTTTGGGTGACTTGCCACAGGCATTATTGGGCTTCGAGAGCAGAAAAATCCGCGCCTAGAGTCTTCATCCACACATATATGATTGGAAAAACAAATTAGGTAGCATTTACCATATTCTGGTTAATAAAGGGCACAACCAGAGAGTGTGGTAATTTTCATGAAAATTATCGTGAAAGTAACAAGGTTTCCCCTTGTGACAATAATTTCGGTGGAAGTTACCATACTGTCTGGTTGTGCCATATGGTAAATGCTACCCAACTTTTTTCCGTGACAGAGTGGCGGGAGGAGCTTTGGACCTTTCTGCACCCGTCATCAGCTGAAGCGGGCACGTGGGAAAAGGAAGGGAGGGGTGGCATTAAACATACACTCCGTGCGCTTCGAAAATAGCACGCCACGCCAACTTTGAACGGTCATAATGTTTGGTTCATTTGTTTCCTCAAATTGAACGATAGCTCGTTTTAAAGCTTAAAATAATAGCTTTCATTTAAAATGGTTTTTGTAATGATTCCTGGGTTCCCCATCACGAAAAAACTTGAAAAACTTAATTTTTTGGGCTTGAAAAATCAAACCATGATTTTCTCCACAGTGAAAGATTACCAAAAATAGACTATAATGTACATAAAATGGAAAGTCTCGTCCAGAGCTTTCATTTTAGACCAAGATCAAGTTGATCCGTTGTTTCAATCAAAAGTTATGGCGGTCGGTGCGTTTGACCTTTGACCCCCCCTCCCTCCCCGCCTGGAGGGCTAGACGAGAAAGGTCACCGGATTTAAGCCTCTCCGATGATCCGTTATGACTCCTGAAAGTATTGATGTAAAATCTCTTACGGCCATTTCCTATTGAGAATGGGACAGCCGCTTTCTGAGGAAAAGTTGTGCCTTTTGAATTGTGTATTTCTTGGCTTCTGAGTTACTTTTTCACGTTTCTTAATGTGTGCATTGTATTCTACGTTTCATTTACCTTTGGTAAAGGGATCTCCAGTCAGACTTCGTTTATGGTTTAGTGACCCATTTTGGAAAAATCAAATTATTCGCACTTGCAACATGCTTAATAAGGGATGTATTCTTTCTCAAAAATCGTTTATGATCTCTAGCACCAGGCCTTTTTTAATATAGGTTTTAAAACAAATTACTCTGCAAGCAGTGAGTTGTCACATGGTTTCTCCTTGATTTCTCAAACGGTTCTTTGGTCCTTAAATACAATATATAAAAATCAAACACCCGGCCAGTAATTTTATTCATATCTGAGTCACTTTGTCGATAAATATGTTTCGGTCGCCTGCCGACCTCCAAATTTTCGCACTATTTTGATACTTACAAATAAGTAAATAAGTAATGCTAGACGTTACTCTTCTCCCTGTTCTTAACATATTTTGTCAATGATTTTTGAAATATTTCTTGGGTAATAAATTATTTTCTTTCCATTCCAACATTGTTTACCAAGAAAACATATTGCATACTTGAAATCAAGACAGGAGCGCAAAAAATGGATGCATTTCTGAAAATATTGTATAATGACTCATCACAGTATATTCTCCAGCAGAAATATAAATATGAGCTTTTGTAATCATTTGATCTGAAGCCCTTCGAATGAAGATGAAACATTATTTTCCTCGTAAATTGTTAATTATTTATACATAAAAATATTCAAATAAATTTATTTCATTTTATTATTCCTCTTAATCATGTTTTGTCCTTTTGATAGGCATATGATGATAACCTTTCGGATCGTTCCATAAAGCGTGTCCGTAACCTAAAGTGGGGCACAAAAATGTCCCTGGACACATAACCTTTCTTCATATACGTTTATACACCCGAACCAGAACCCTTTTTTGACTAAGTAAAAATCTCTGCCGATGATTTGTACAATATTCTGTTTTGTAATATCATCACGATTGGATAAGGAATGGATAAGGGATGGACAAGGGATTTCATAAAATGTGAAATTGTATTTGGTTGACTGAATTCATTTATTTACCTAAGTAGGAATCACATGAGAAATAAATTATACATATTTACAACGAACGCTGTACAGCGAATGACTTAGAAAGGCAAATGAGATGATTTAGTCTTTGGAACATTTTACTTCTTGTAAGCGGGGGCAGAGTAGGCAGGGGCGGCGTAGGCGGGTGCAGAGTATGCTGGGGCGGCGTAGGCGGGGGCACCTCCTTCCTTGCTGACGACGGCTTCGAATCCGTGTCCCTTGTCGGAGTAGTGGACGGTACGTTTGCTGCCGTCGGCTTCGACGAGGGAGTAGTATCCCTGGACGTAGTCTCCGTCACGGGTCTCTTCTTGGCTCTTGATGTCGTAGGTGTGAGGGTCGTTTACGGTGTAGGCGAACTTGTAGGCGGGGTGGGCGTCGGGGTAAGCGGGCTCAGCGTGGTAGGCGGGAGCGGCGGCGTATCCGTATGATGGGGCCTTGTAGGCGGGAGCAGAGTAGGCGGGGGCGGCGTATGCGGGGGCTACTGGCTTGGAGACGTAGGCGGAGGCCACGGCGGGTGCAGCGTAAGCGGGGGCGGAGTATGAGGGGGCGGCGTAGGCGGCTTTGTAGGCGGGGGCGCCGTACTGGCAGTTGACGATGGCCACGAGGGCGGCGATGATGCAGAGCTGTAATCAGAGGAAAATAAAATGAGCAAATTAGGAATTAATGAATTTTTCATGCAACAATTGAACATGCAAAAATTGTGTTTTTTTCTCCTTTTTCCCCCTCACCCTATCCCCGTTCCACACTTCATGTTTTCCGATAATGTTTTAAACAGTTAAGTATTTTTCATTTGAAGATGGTCTGAACTTTAATAGCCGTTTTCGGACTGAAAGTTGAACCAATCATCTATTATTTACAATTTCAGTCACGTCTCAGCTGAATTCCGTCAGTGCATCAGAATAAAAAATAATTAAACTTCAATTTCTACAAATTTCTGTATTTTTTCACGTATTTTGTTCAAGAAAACGCAACGAAACTTTCATGAGTCCAAAAAATGTCTGTGAAGATATGGGATGAAAGTGTCTTTTAAATTTTAAAGGAGGTCAACAGTTTACACTCCGTTTCCACTCAGCAGCGATTTAAACACGAATTTCCTGGAATATATTTTGCACTCTATTATGTCCAAATTAAATTTAAAGTCACTGAACATGAAGATTTGAAATATTCCGACGTTTTCAATCCTTGAAATAAACCGTCTAACACAACAGAATCCATTTTCATACTTTAATTTTAATAATCGATGACAAATTATTAAACACAACTATAAATTTGATCACTTCACCGTACCTTGAAAGCCATTTTGCTGGTTATTGTATGTTTACTGGAAAGAGCCAAACAAGAAGTGATTTTTAAACACGAATACTAGTTGATTTTATACTCAAAATCCGCCTGTGTGAAGTCACCAAGGCAGAACTTGGTCTTGACCTTAACAAGCTGAAACCGGGGAAAGGCCGGCGCGCTGTAAAAAAGTAGTAGCCACGAGAGAAGGGTAAAAATTGGAATATGAGGGCACCTACTACGTCAGTAATGGAACATGCGGGCGTCGCAGACCTCCAATATTCGATTTTAACCCCCCAGGCATGAGGACATTTTTTCGGTCAATTGTTACGAACGTGTAATTTAAGATAGTCTCTATCATTTTCTCTCGTCGTTTCAAATATTTCAACCGAAATCTATTTGGTAATTTTTTTTAATATGCATTTATTTACCAAACAATGAGTTATTGAAGTCAAGTTATTTTTATTACGATCATTTAACTGGATTGCATCTTGCAAAAAGGAATCAGAAGCATTGCCATATTGCTAAGATTGTGCGACTTCACCCTTTGCAATAAAATTACTGTAATCATGCAAATAAGTGGAATTTACATGGTAATGTTGGTCTTAAATTTACAGTTTTTAGCGTGTGTAATTTATGAAATAGAAAATTTTATAGATGACCAGGTTCTTCTTCCAAGACAAGAGAAGTTGCACAATCTTAGCAACATTGCAATGCTCTTGGTTCCTCTTTGCAAAATGCAGTCCAACTATATGTCCCTCCTTGCCAGTAAAATAAAGTCAATTGCACTGACTGACCACCTGTAATGTTATCGGTAACCCAGGTTTTCCGGGTCATGATTGCCAGACGATGGTTTACCAAGTCAGACATAATTTGTTCCCGAATGAGGGTGTTGGGCAAACCGCGATGCTTCGGATTGTTCTTGGTAAACTGAGGTTCGCTCAAGCAATTTTCTAGTAAACCTAGGTTTAACATCGGGTGGTCGGCAAACGCCAAATCTTAATGTCTTACTAAACAGCATGAAGTTTACCAGCCGGTTTGCACCACAATGCAGCTATTTTTAGCCCAGGCAAATCGGTGATGTCACCGAGAAGACTCAAATAACTCTCATATCGACTACCCTGTCAAAATAGTGCAGTTTGGTAACCCTCACTGGAAAAAAAACACATTGGATCTAGAGTCCAGACTCTTAAAAACATCGGCAAGAAAAAGTACTCTTGATTCAATCAGAATCTAGCTTAAATCAAGAACCAAGCTTCTTAAATTAAGCGGATTTCTTTTTGATTCAAGCAAAAATCCGATTGAATCAAGAGTATTTTTTCTTGTCAATGTTTTCAAGAGTCTCGACTCTAGATCAAATGTTTTTTTTTTTCTCCAGTGCTGGATCAGGAGTGGGGGATGGCCCATTAATCGAAAGAAAATGGTCAGTAGACACTGTGCTAATGATTCTCAACTTTTCTGTTGAGTGAAACTGAAAGGTGAATGACCTTAAAATGACTTTATATCAGTCGGCTCGGATAGTTCGGATATCAATATTTTAGCATTGAGTAGAAACGTCGTATGAACCTTCAAGTGTTCCGAATATCCTCCAATTAAATACGGATTTCCGGGAAAACTTTTCAGCTCTTATTTCTTAAATTTTCAGAGAATTCTCTGCGCAATTCAATCCAATGACACTAAAAATGCCAAGGATACGTTGTCGTAATTATCCTAAACAATTATATTTCATCAAAAAAATGGCAACGTCTGAATATTATGCGACGTTTTTCGTTGCGGTAAACTTATTTTGACGGCAGATAAGCGTGGCAGGGGTGGTATAGGACACCTTGTAAAAACGCCATATCATGACTGATCGCCAGATCTCGTATTGCCTACAACAGTCTTGAAGTCCGAGTAACACCAGCCGATGAAATTGTGCTCCAGAAAGTTAACAATGAAAAAATCAGAAAAAATATAGTTTTAACTGTACATTTTTAAAAAACAACACTTTTAACCGTAAAAAATGTAAGATTTGCAGCGCTTTATTGCCAAAACGAACATTGAAATCAAACCAAAATTTCATTGGAGGGTTTTCTCATCATAAGGTTTCGCTTGGGATAGATTTACGGGAAATCTCCGCGTCTCTAAGGTAGGGACACTTTCTTGACAGTCCCTTCATTGGAAACCAAGTTTCAGTCATTTTTGCCACACGTATCGGCCAATTTTAATGGTAGAAAACAAGGTAACGAATGCAGTCCAAAACGAAACAATAGAATGTAAAGCAACAAACAGTGAAAACAAGGCTAAAAGCACACATGTTTATACTTGTGTTTTTAGCCTTGTTTCCCCTGTTTGTTGTTTTACATTCAAATTTTATGCCTAACTATTTGGCACTGCTGGAAAAGGCAAGAAGAGATTCGTCGATATATTGCTGATTTCGTTTTTTGGTTTATGAAATGTGTTTTTCCGCCTTCTAACGTGTGTTTTCTTGTATGTTGCAGGTAAGACTTGCATTTGGAAATTTGATCCCGAAAGACCTACAACAAGGCAATTACAGTCATTCGCTGCATGGTTGCAGCGTAATTTTCTGCGGGGCTCAATTTTATTAGAGGGTTCTAGGTAGGTAATTTTTCCGCTTTTCATCACAATGGACCGTTCATCAGAGATACTTTATCCTTAACGCACCTCCTAAATATGGATATTTTTTATAAAAATCTCAGATTGATTGATATGAGCCTAGTTTGAAATCAAAATGCCCAAAAAGTATTGACAATGTCATAGTTTGTACGAATCGAGCCAACGCTGTCGGCGGTGATTAAAATGGCCTCGCTTTTCAGAACAAGTGTTATGAATTTCATAATTTAACCCAAGGAATAATATATGTGAGGGTACGATTCCTTGGTAATTACGAAACATGCCACGTAATGATTTCAAATTTTCCAAAATCTGCAGTCAAACTAATAACCCCTAAAAACTATGCGTGCATAAAAATGTGAAGTGTGTGCAGTGCAGCTTTTCCTCAATTACAGCCCTTTATTTGATTTGCGCTGGTTACTATATGTAGAATCGATAGACTCGCATTACCTTTTACAAGACCATTCACTAAAATGTCTCGTGCATCCATCAGATTATTATTGGATTTATCAATCGCAGGACGTCTTTTGCTTTATCGGCGTTTTCGTCAGCGCCAGTTAAGGAGTGGAAAATCCAAACCTGCTGAAAACAAGCAAGTTGTGCCATCGAAGCGTCTCTTACCTAACGGAAACTACTTCTTAAAAAATTGCACCCCATCTTTTTAAAGATGTAGCAAGAGAACATGTTTTATGAAGGCTATACAGGGTGATATTGCCATTTGAGGTTTCAGGTGCAATATCCTCGTGTCCCTCGTGCCAATGGAGATGTTGCATGTGTGAGGAATTTGCGATTTGACTACTGGTTTTTATGTAAAATTTCGCGAGAAACACAATGGTGCCACTGGTTTTCTCTGAAATGAACTCCCATGCTCAGAAAAAGCTCTCAAGTTGAGGTCAAAATGGAGGGGATATACCACGCTATCCTGAGAGTCTACATCTACATCGAGACAAACTCTTCATGCGAACATAGGGAGCAAATACATTAGCAGTGATGCCGTGTTTTCAGTTTTGGAGTCCCCAAATAAAGTGGCAGCCCTGTCAATGTATTTGCTCTCTATCTTTGCATGGACAGTTTGTCTTGATGTAGTCGTGGACTCTCAGGATAGCGTGGGATATCCCCTCCATTTTGGCCTCAACTTGAGAGCTTTTTTTTGAGCTTGGGAGTTGATTTCAGAGGAAACAAGTGGCACCATCGTGTTTCTCGCGAAATTTTACATAAGAATCAACAGTCTAAGCTCGAATTCCTCACACATGCAACATCTCCATTATCGAGCCCCAAACTTCTAATTTTCTTCATATCGTTTTTTTTCTTTTTCACTTATTACGCATTCTGAAAGGCTTAATTGTATTTAGCTTAAGGATTGGCAGTCATTCTCAATAAATTAAATGTATTCTTATGAATATCTTCCAAGGGAAACTGAGAGTCCTCTTTATTTGAAGAGATTACCTTGGATTGCCTTCATACCCTTTAAAACACGGTAACGGTAATTCTCTATAAAGTATCTCGGCCTTAAAAGGTTAGATCGATAGACACTTGTTTAAAACGTTCGATTAATGATCTCCCTTAAAGTGAGGGGCTGGGAGGACAAGGTGCATAAGTGCAGTTTTTGATTAAATTGAGTTATTTATGATTTCATGTAAAACTAGTCTTAAAGCATCTTCTGAGGAAAAATCGCTCTCAAGTTCCAATTTTTAAACGTCAAAAAGTCAGATTTAACTTTTTTCCGTCATAAGGATTCATGTTAATTCGAAACTTAAAACACGTATTTCTCGAAATAGAAAACTGCACTTATGCGCCTTGTCCTCAAAGCCCTTCAATTGAGATTTCAATAATTTTGAAGCCATGGATGAATTCAGTGCTAAAATTTACTAGTGGTAGCTTTACGTATCATCAGCCCTGGTTCATAACTTACTGTCTCGAAAATTCATGATTCTAATGCAACAGAAGTTTAGGGAAGTCGCCTACTCTTCAAGGCGCAGCATTTTCAGACGCCTTTTTAAGGTATTTTATCTTTTTTTCTTCAAATTCTAGTGAACAGGAAGGACCACCTCAGGGTGCCATCTTAATGAACAGAGTAGACAAAGTAAGCAATTCAGAAAACCGTATTATATGTTTTTTCATTGAAAATCCACGCACAATACGGTGAAAACATTAAAACTTATCTTTCACTCATAAATAAGAAAATGGTGGCTTTTATATGCATCAATGTTAAGTTCCCGAAAACCAAAGTCAACTCGACTCAAATCGGGTACTAAGCTAACAAGTGTATGATCCATGATAAAATACTATTTTGTGTAAGCTGAATTATCTTGTGAGGCTCACAATTTTGAAAATTACAAGGGGAAAAATACTGAATCAAACGCTGATTATTTTCCGCTCGGATAAGATTGAATTCAATGACCGATTGATCTTCATTGATTTTTGTTTTATTGTAAGCGGAAAGTTTGCGTCCGCCGATTCGTATTAAACCCACAAACGTCAATTTTACTTTTTTGAAATTTTACTGAATTTTACTGAATTTTTGAAATGTTTAATGGGTTCAACGTGTTTTGCGTGACATTTTGATGCAGACACATGTCTTGCAGAAGTTTAATTTTTACTCTATCTATTGGTCCCTTGCACAAAAAATTTCGAAGGAATGACAGTCTTACCGCCAATTTTCGCTGAAATTGAAAAAAAGATGTTTTTGACTTTTTGTCGGAGGGTAAAATAATTTAAATGATGTTTGGTTGACTGAAATCATTTATTCACCCTAGGATGAAACATATGAGAGGATAAATTACACATATTTACAATGAGATAGGAAATGACTTAGAAGGCAAATGAGATGATTTAGTCTTTAGGAATTTTTGTGGGTCATTTTTCAGTGATGAAATCTACTTCTTGTAAGCGGGGGCGGCGTATTTGGGGGCAGAGTAGGCAGGGGCGGCGTAGGCGGGTGCAGAGTATGCTGGGGCGGCGTAGGCGGGGGCACCTCCTTCCTTGCTGACGACGGCTTCGAATCCGTGTCCCTTGTCGGAGTAGTGGACGGTACGTTTGCTGCCGTCAGCCTCGACGAGGGAGTAGTATCCCTGGACGTAGTCTCCGTCACGGGTCTCTTCTTGGCTCTTGATGTCGTAGGTGTGAGGGTCGTTTACGGTGTAGGCGAACTTGTAGGCGGGGTGGGCGTCGGGGTAAGCGGGCTCAGCGTGGTAGGCGGGAGCGGCGGCGTATCCGTATGATGGGGCCTTGTAGGCGGGAGCAGAGTAGGCGGGGGCGGCGTATGCGGGGGCTACTGGCTTGGAGACGTAGGCGGAGGCCACGGCGGGTGCAGCGTAAGCGGGGGCGGAGTATGAGGGGGCGGCGTAGGCGGCTTTGTAGGCGGGGGCGCCGTACTGGCAGTTGACGATGGCCACGAGGGCGGCGATGATGCAAAGCTGAAATCAGAGAAAAATGTTGATGTTAGACAATGAAAGTCTTCGTAACAAATCGTCACTGAATATAACCAATGATTTTTCCGTAGCAAGTTACTGAAATTTGACGCAAAAATTGTTTTAAAAGCCCAAAATCATCACTTTATTGACGGTTTGTGTCACCACAACATCTCGAGTCAGAAATTAAATAGATAATTCTGATTTTAGACTTTCAATTTACACCCACAGATTTTATCGAAAGTCTAGTTTAAAACGTCTTTTTGGAGTATAGACTATAGACCAATATAACATTGTGTGTTCAACAATATAGAATAAAGTAACCCTATTTTGATTCATTTCAAGAAAAGGTCTCATAGTGTAACCTCTGCCGTTCAAATAGGGTATTAACTTTAGCTATTGGCCCTGAAATTCACTCTTCAGCAACGCTGTATGTGACCAATTTTGAATCAACAGTGTTGAACCCTCCCCAATCCCCCGACCTAGTGTCAAAAATTTTCATTTTAAAAATCCACACTTCTCAAATGAGTTTATCCAAAGTATTTCAAAATTGCACCACATGTCTCTTTTATCAGTTGTCGGCACACCATAGCACGAAGATTTTTCAGTACACCATTAATCCACAATTGCGATCACACACTTCGAGGTACGCAAAAGAGCATTTCTATGCAATGAGCGCAAACTTTCAAACGCTGAAAAACAGTTGCCAACACATCACTGCACGAATCCGTTGATAGCCGTATTAGACACTTAATTAATGACACTTAAAAATTATCCAGAGGGAAATGAAGCACTGATATACCTTGAAAGCCATTTCGTCTGTTGTATGTGCACGGTAAAGAGCCAAAGAAGAACTGTTAATTTTGGACTCGGGCACCGGGTGTTTTATACATGAGATTCTCAAGTCCATCGTCATCGGAGCAGTACGTGGTATTGACCTTAACTGAATTCCAGCGGGGAAAGGCCGGAGCGCACCAAAAAAACAGAAGCCGCGTGGTGAGGGTGAGATCGAGAGTGAGTAGTAAAGTCGAAAAGTTACGTAAGAAAAGTTGCACTTTTTTTGTCAGACCGGCTGGTCTTCTCACTCGCTGCGCTTCCCCGTAGATATTCGGTTAGTTCTTCTGTACTGGAGTTTGCATCCAAGTGCTCTACTTTCACTCTAATCGACCACTAGACATAGTTGGAATGAATCACAACAGCACATATCTTTCCATTCAGATTTCACGCAAAACGTGTTTAAAATATCGAAAAATCTTATGATTAGGAGGGAGAAACAAGCGTGCGTAGTCTACATTACACTGAAAAAAAAGTTCGGTAAATCCGAACTAGTTAGGATCATATGGACGCATTTCTGCCAAACGGAACTATGTGCATCATGACGTGAGCCCTGTTATGCATATATTCTTATGGGTCTCAGGGCTCATGTCATAATGCACATAGTTCCCTTTGGCAGAAATACGTCCATATGGAACCAGGTTTTGTTCGGTACACACAACCGAATTATTCGGTCTGTTCAACCGTATTGTTCGGTTTGTGCGACCGAACCATAATAAATTCTTACAGTTCAGT
Organism: Bemisia tabaci; assembly: GCF_001854935.1. NCBI lineage: Eukaryota > Metazoa > Arthropoda > Insecta > Hemiptera > Aleyrodidae > Bemisia > Bemisia tabaci. The sequence goes on from NW_017553907.1 coordinate 2,768,145, forward strand.
TCAGTGGACCGAACAGTTCGGCTGAGCAGATCGAATAATTCGTTCGTGTGTACCGAACAAAATCGTGGTTTCATATGATCCTAACTAGTTCGGATCTACCGAACTTTTTTTTTCAGTGAGAAACAGTAAATTGTTCCTTCCTGCCCCATAGTGGAGTGAGTCAATAGAGGAGTTTGGACATGCCTTTTTGGACTTTAAGTGCAAACTTTAATGATCATTTCGTCAAATTTTGAATTTTTAAGCGGTAATTTCAGTAGAAAATTTGACTGGGAAACTAATGGAACCACTTTTGAAACAGCAACATCTCATATTGATGAAAATATACGCTTTTAAAGGTTTTAAATCATGTCCGACCACTCCCGTTGACTTGATCCACTGTGCGTCCGTGAAAAAACTTTAGTCAACGTAGGCCTAACCGAGCAGTGGCAAGGAATGTTGCAGGTTATCATGTAGTTTTTTGTGCGGAAAATTCATCATTTCAAAAAAAAAAAAAGAAAAAAGGAACCCCAAAAAATTATTTCGTAGAGAGTTAACGTAGCAGAGCGATTCCCGAAAATGCATTCAGCCAATTAGCTAACGCCGCCTGGCCACTTAATCGGCACTCCTCAAAATAATGTTTCAAACGTGTCCTATTTATACCATTTCACAAGAGGATTTCTTTGCCATTTTAGTCAGAAACAAATCTGAAAAATTCCCAGAAGCTTAATTCTCCTCGTACTCGCAGAAAATAAATTGCAAAAATTTGTTCCACTGATCCATTAGGCATTGATTGAGCTTTCACGTCAGGCAACATCATCTATATGGACTACATTTTGCAATTAGGAACTACAATTTCTGGCACACCCGTAAGAAAACTTGAGCGCATGGGGGAACTGATTGTACTTACCTATTTTGTTTCTAAACTGAGCCAGAAATTTCAGTTCCTAATTGCAAAATTTAGTCCACGTAGGACTTGGTTTCACACACATTTCTTCCTTATTCGTGTGGTAATTGTCAGGAATTTTTCACTAATGCACACCTCGTCCATGAAAAATTTCCGGCTATGCAACTGCCAGCTCTCTTCCTGGACAATACGACTCATCAAATTGATATGTAAATATGTGCCCGACGGAATCACTACACTGGAAAAAAACACATTGGATCTAGAGTTCAAACTCTTAAAAATATCGACAAGAAAAAATACTCTTGATTCAATCGGATTCTTGCTTAAATCAAGAACCAATAAGCCACTTAATTTGAACGGATTTCCTTTTGATTTAAGCTTAAATGTGATTGAATCAAGAGTATTTTTTCTTGTCAATGTTTCCAAGAGTCTGGACTCTAGATCCAATGTTTTTTTTTTCCCAGTGTAGGTTAAAAAAATCGTCAAACAGAACCCAGAAAAACATCCTCTTACAATTCAATGAAAATATTATAAGTTCATTTTTTCTGATAGACGTGCTATTTTTCAAAGGAAGACAATTCGACGGTGAAAGTCGGCAATCACGTAACTCGGTTTGCGACGTCGCAGACTTCCTGTCATACTTTATTTTTAAAATGGAAAACTACTCAACGGCAATTCTTTAAAACTGTCATGATATTTCTTCTCAATGCGAAGAAAATTCTGCAAAAACTTCAAGAAATAATATCAATTTGTTTTCCTTTAAAAAAATGACGTAGAGGCGGAGATTTTCAGACACTGCAAACGAGTTATGTGATTGCCGACTTTCACCGTCGAATTGCCTAAGTACACGGCAGCATTTTCTTAAAATTTCTATTTACTAAAAATAAAACCCGAACAAGAAAATCTGGATGATGTCATTCTCATCAACGCATTGCATCATCCCATCGTCAGCTCTAACGAAGCAAGTACAGGTAACGGTGTCGTAAATCAGTACCTGCCTTTCATGCGGTAAAAATTAACTGGGTCATCTGTTTTTTATCGCCTTTTTTTCTGTAATATTAAAATTCTGAATACACTCTATGGGTATTCTGACAGTGACCTTGCTTCAAGTGCAGCTGAAATGGGTATACGAGCGCTGCGAGCTGTATGCTCGGACCGTGGGCCNGGGGGGGGGGGGGGGGGGGGGGCACCAGGATGGATCGCCCCCGGCCTGTTAGTAAAGGCGACCTCTCTTTGCCGATGCCGATTCGAACTAGCCCCAAACCAGGCGCGCGTCCCTGGATTCGAAAATGCTCTAGTTAAAATTAATGAGGCAGATAAGGAAAATTAAACTGACGGTCGTCGAGCTAAAAAATTATCAGCTTCTTTTTCCCAGGTGTCGCCAACGATACACAAATTATAGATCGGCTGCCTTTGCTCCGCCAACGGTAGCTTTCATGCCTCACCTGAAATTGATTACCCATGTAAGGAGAGGATAGACTTGTCGAAATATGAAGCTCTTAGAGCACATGGGCAGCCAACTCTCCAACACAAAACATGTGAGGGCCAAGCTTCAGATTCCAAAATCAAACCAAGATAGCCAAGAATGTTTATAAATGAGCTTTCTCCCGCAAAAATGAGTAAATGTAATTTAAGTCAAATAGACGTGAGATACAAACGACAAGTTGTAACCAGGCCCACAACAAGGGGGAGAGGGGACTGGGTCCCTGGTACCGGGACCGGAGCCACATTAGACACTACTTTGAATTCACTTGCAACCCTTGCCTCACAAGGAAAAGCGAAAAATTTACCCTATAAATTTCACCGGAAGCTCAAATCATTGCTAGAGGATGAAAATAGTCGGTAAGTCGTGTGACCTCCGTAGTTTCCTACGGATCTGTACAATTTTTGGACTTTATTGAAATTCAGAAGGAATCTTTTGGAAGTCCGTTTCCGGATATAAAACATAGGTATCCTTCAAGTGAGTTTGCCTCGAGAATTTTCGAGCCTTTATAGTCTAATGTCGTTGGGTGTGGGTGTTTCCGACCTTTACCTGCCTCTTACAGTTAGTTGAATCATGCTATGCAGTGTTACCAAGAAAAAACTGTGTGACTGGTACAGGGTACACCAGAGTCCATTTTGATGGTGGATCACGAAAGTACGTATCTTGATTTCCAACATAGCAGATTTTTGTCATATTTTACATTTTCAAAGGATGACTGATAAATGAGCTTAGTAATCGGGCAAAATTCATTCTGATCTTTCCTTGCCTTTCAATAATATTTTGAAATTTCCAATGATATTATCACGTAAAAGAAAATGTCAATGGATACTAGATTCCTGATAATAAATGATCTAGAGTATTTGATTATCACTCAGTCGGCAAAAGTAACCAGGCACATGGCTAACGCCAACAAAAATCTAGTACCAAGTACTCGATTTCCAAATGTGAATAATCATGTATAGGCAAGAATAAAAGTACACGTGGTGCCCCAAAAGTCCTGCGCGCTTTCCTAACTTAAAAGAAAAGCAAGAGAACTTAGACTGGGGTTTCTCAACTTATTTGGGAATCGGAGGAAGGACGGAGCTCTTATTATCGTTTAAGAAACAATGTGTACGTGCTAAGGCTAAAAGAAACTATGCAACCCTATGCAAATGTAGTTGCTTTTAGTTTAAATACATTTATTTTTTATTTCAGCCACCCTTTATCTCTAGCTTCAAAAATGAAATTCCTATAAATAATATTTCCTCAACGAATAAATTAAATAATTTACAAAATGTAAAACGATTTCCTGCTAGTCTTTAAAATCTTATCCTGTTGGCATGTATCCATAACTCAGTCATAAGCATTTTTGACACACATATTTTAGACCTTCGTAAGTTTTCTGAGTCATCTTTCAAGATTGTGAAGTTTCATTCTACAAGCTCTTTTTAAATTGTTTCTAAAACATTTTTTTTTATATCGATCTTTAAAATTATCTCTTTTAATTTTCTCCGTCAAAATTATATAAACGCTCAACTGCATGATATTCTTCAAAGTGAAGTACATTTAAACTCGAGTTTGAGAAATATGGAAGTTGTTTTCAAATTTTTAGAGGTATTTCGTAGGAATACTTTTTTTTTTGTGTCGAGTTTACATGGGAGTTCTACGCACATTTGTCTGTTTTTCACTAGTCCAATGAAATATTACCCAGTTTGCGGACCTCCGAGCTTGTTGGCTGCTGATTTTATGCCATTATGAAAACTTAATGCAAAAGTCCTAGCCAATGGCAACTAGAAACTTTATAGTGATACTATTTGTTGAAGCGAGTACATAATTTGACCGTAGACACGCATTAGCAATGTACTTTATTTAGTCCAAATTCTGACTTGATCATACAACTTTATTTAAGTCGAATCAATTTGCAAAAAAAAAAGGAGACATGACTATTCAATTGACTATTTTCATTTATTTACCTAAGTATGGCAATGATCACATGAATGGAAGTGAAATAATTTACACATATTTACACGAAAAAATGACATAGATGAAGAATGGTATGAATTAGTCTTAGAGTGAGAAGAGTTTACTTCTTGTAGGCGGGGGCAACTGGGTAAGCAGGGGCGGCGTATTTTGGGGCAGCGTAGGCGGGGGTGGCGTAGGCGGGTGCAGCGTAGGCGGGAGCACCTCCTTCCTTGGAGACAACGGCTTCGAATCCGTGTCCGTTGTCGGCGTAGTGAACAACGCGTTTGCTACCGTCGGCTTCGTTAACGGTGTAGACTCCTTGGACGTTGTCACCGTCTCGGGATTCTTCTTGACTCTTGACGTCGTAGGTGTGTGGGTCTTGTACGTTGTAGGCGAATTTGTAGGCGGGGTGAGCATCAGGGTATGAAGGGGCGTATCCGTAAGATGGGGCTTTGTAGGCGGGAGCGGAGTAGACCGGGGCGGCGTAGGCGGGTGAGGCGTAGGCAGGTGCAGCGTAGGCGGGTGCAGCGTAGGCAGGTGCAGCGTAGGCGGGTGCAGCGTAGGCGGGTGCAGCGTAGGCGGCGGCTACTGGTTTGGAGACGTAGGCGGAAGCTACAGCAGGGGCAGCAGCATATGCTGGTTTGTATGCAGGGGCGGCGTATGAGGACGCGACGTAGGCGGGGGCGGCGTAGGCGGATTTGTAGGCGGGGGCGCCGTACTGGCAGTTGACGATGGCCACGAGGGCGGCGACGATGCAGAGCTGTAAAAAGAAAAAATAAAAACATGTCAATTCAAAATTTACCTTTTTTCGTTCTTTTGAGTATCAGAGTCCCGGGATTTGAAATAATTTCGGGATTTTGAATTATTTTGAGGAAGAAGAAATGCTGCTCTTCTCAGAAGCAGCTCTTGAAGTTGCGGTTTGCGTTCTTGTGGTACTTTTCACTGGTTTTGAGGATCACCATGTATGAGGAACTGGAAACCATTAGCTCTATTTAACAAACGTCTGAACTGTACTATTTAAAGACCACATTGCCATAGGTGAAGTAAAATGAGTTCCTCAAACTGCCTACCATCCATTCTTCCCGCGAAAAATTCAGAACTTTATATGATTTCTTAGTGCCAGTAGACTTATGAAAGAGTAGGCGGACATAATATGGCCTCCACTTGGGAAAAAAATATAGTGGACCTCATGAATAGTCGTGATTCTATTGAAAACAGGGAGCTGTAATTTTAGCGGCAGATGTGACAAGTACACTTTTCACAAAGATATTGACATTCCATCAAGAGTTTTAGTGATTTTTTTAGAAGTTTGTTCTCTATGATACTTTCTTTGTGCAAGATTTTGAAACCATGATCTATAAGTTTTTTCTATTTTTGGATGACAAAGAATCAGCAAATTGTACTTCAAAAGTTCAAATTAAAGCACATTCAGTTTTTAGATAGAGCAAGCAATGTTTCAGGTAGGGGAAAAAACGCAATATTGCCGTCTAGACTTTAAGGAGGATTTTACTAAAACATTTTTAAGAAACACATCTTTTGACGAGCGACGGTGCAAATTGTCTCTCCGATAATCGTAAAACAGCCAGATTGAAAACGCAATATTTATCTTCACAATATACGCCATTTCCTATGAAGTAGGCAACTTTCACTTGTACACTTTGAATATCTGCAAAGACTTCGATATGAATACACTGAGCACTACCAGCCAGGATCCGTAAATTTTAGGTCTAGAAAATCACTCGCAAAAATAACTTTTCAATTTAGAATGTAATATGAAAAACACTGTAGGAAGCACTAAGTCAATTTCGAGACATACCTTGAATGCCATTTTGTTAGATGTTGGTACTACACCGGCAAGAGTCAAGAAGAAGAGTGATTTCAACCCAGACGATGTGGTCATTTTATAGGTGAAATTCTCTATTTGCAACTGAGCATGAAGGCAAAATTGTCAATGACCTCAGCCAAATTGTAAAGGAGGCAGGGGAGTAAAAAAAAAAGAAAAAGAAAAAAAAATTAAAGAGCGAGGGTGAGAGTGGAGAGATGCATGCATAAGGATTAAACGAGGAAAGAGAAATGAGACGAGAAAAATTGTGTAAGAGAAACGGATTCTGTTCGGATCTCTCTCACTCCTTTCACTGTAAAGCACGCCCGATTCCGTATTCAGCAGGAAAAAAAAAAAAACATCGCATGTGCCTATTGAGGTTGCAAAATTGCATCATTTATGCTCATTGTTTCATTTGAAGTGAAGCAAGTACTTTGGGAAACGTGCAGACAATCTTATTAGTACTTGAGTACAGACGTTGGGACTCATCTCTGACACGTGCGTTTGTGCTCAGAATTTTTCATTCGCCGTAGTAATGCAAAATGATTTTTAGTTAAATTATTTATTTATATTCTGTCTTAAGAAAGGAGTTGTCTAATATTTTGCTTAAAATTCTGTTATTAACTCTTATTACGACTTAAATTTTGAGTGTTTTGAAGGAGAAGAAACTATTGGTATAAGAAAAAGACCCTTGTAAAAGCATTTTATTGTCGCTTTTATTACATTATTTTATAAATCATTTGCCTCCTAAAAGAGAAAAATAATACATGGCCGGTTCTAAAAAATTTCTAAAACTTTTACAACCGTACCTTTTCGGGAGTAAAAAAAAATTAAAAAATCAGGATGGTGAGTTGTATAAGAAACAATAGAATCAAGTGGAGTAGCACCACAATGTAGAAAATTAATCGGAAAGTTGTTTTCTCAGCCCGTTAGAACGATCATTTTCACGGTTGAATTTTTCAGTTTCCATTCACGGTTGACTTTTTCAGTTTCCGATCATTTGAACTCGAAGAGTTCATATATTAGTCAGGCATGCACTATTTTGCAACGTCGACGTACTTACAACTATTTCGGGGGAAGGGGGTCAATTAAGGTGATTACGTCTGCGCGGGCAAGGGGATCAGACAGTTTGACAAAAAATTGTGGCAAAAAATCAAGAGCAGCTCAACCGAAATCAGTTTGCACGATTTGGAGCTTCAGTAATACGGTAATTTCTCGAGCGTAATTTGAAATTATACATTTTACCGCGCGTATCCGTGTTTTTTCTGTTCAATTTCTCTTCCTCCATTCACGAAGTGTGGTGTCATTAATTTCTCGACCAGATGATTTGCATGTGATGATGAGTCTAATAAGTAAGCGGAACTTTATTATGGGGCTCTACTGAATAGTCATCTCTGGAAGTTAAAGAAAATTAATTGGAATGAAAACTCAGTTAGATCTCTATTCCATACACCGAACAGCTAATAGATTGTTGAATCGTTATCAAAAGATTTGTATCAATAAATCCACATACTATGTTTTATATATTTAAAAAAAAACCCGCTAGTGGGCGCGCTCAAAAGAAAAAAAATAAAAAAAATACTCGCGAACATTCTAGCCCTTGTTTTCCATTTATCACATTTAACCAGAATGATCGTGAGTAAAAATAATTTGTGTGTGTGTGTATATTTTGGCAACTTCAATGTTAATGTTATATATGTTCATACATAATATGTGATAGCTTGGTTGTGGCTCGTAGCGGTTCAATTATTCTCGCGTTCATAACGGTTTATTCGCAAGATTTCAGGGCTTTTGAATTTACCAATTGAATTTGCCACTTCAGAATATTAGCGTCTTATAATAATAATTTTTCGTTTTTTCTCATTTATTACCGCAGTTATTTTGCATGTGCACTGCGTATGAAGGTTCGGTTATTTTTTAAACGAGGAGTTAATAAGGACCGTTTTTTGGGCCCACCTTGCATTCCCTCAAGCGCACGATTTTTGCTCATTGAAGGTCTATATTTTACAGGTTGCGTCATACTTAGATCATTTTCAGTCTCTTTTTGGTTCTACATGATTCTGGCTTAAACATGGGTTTAAAAACAGATTTTGACAATAAACGCGGCTTTGCAATCAAATTCAGAAAAATCCGCATTTTTTGGCCAAAATTGACCCTCAAGTTCATGCTTAGGCCAGTATTACACCCAAAAGAGACCACACAATAAGCAAATCATGATGCATGCTGTAAAATATAGACCTTCAATGAGTAAATAACCAAATAATTGAGGAAATGCAGGGTGCGCCCAAAAAAGGCTACCATCGATACTCCACCTTCTAGCTATAACCTCTCGAGTCACGCGCAACCATTCGCGGTCGTAATTTTCTCTGTGGAATGTTTTGTTTTCTTTTTTCGCACCAATTTTGCGTCTGGTCGAGTCATGATGATGATGGTAAAACATTGAGTTACAGATCATAGATGAGTGGCAAATGGAGACTGCAGAGAAAACTTCAGACCAACTGAAAGGTTACGCCATACTGCAAGCACTGATGGGTGCATGCTCGTTGCTGCACTATCCGTCGCCTTTTTGACACAAGGGCGTAACTACTCTCGACGATGAGCCCTGTCGTCCGTACAACTCGATACTTTCCCGGGCTCATCTCAAATTGCTTTCACGCCCTCTCTGTCAGCCAAGCGACGTATTAATGCGAACTTTATGGTTTTGCCGAGATAACGTGCTCTTTTGCTTCTGTTTACTCATAGATGCCAGCTTGTTGGAAAATTGAAAACACTAATCGAATTGCAGTACACGTAAATTTTGATGATGGCATGATAAAACTACAAGGGTTTGTAGGGAGGCTATATTTGTAAAATCGCCTTGGTCAAATACCTTTGTTCATTGTCAAATTTTTTTAAAGATCAGTTTAAGTTTGAAAATGGCTTTAAAATGAAATGATGAAATTGTAATCTTAAACTTTAGTTCGTAGCGAAGGCGAATAAGATGTAACAAAATGAAAAATTCATGAAGTTCTACTTGAAAGTGCTGCATCTCGTGGAATAATGAATTCGCAGACACGACAAGTTATTCGTCAATTCTGTAAAAATCGCAGTTGATGTTTTAGGCGCAAGATGTGACTTTTAATCGGAGCATGCAAAGTAGCATTTAAATAGCATAAAAATTTATTTATTTCTGTTCAATTGTTTGCATCCAGAAAATGAGGCAACCTCGAAACAATATCACTACATCCCTGAGTCATTTTTCGTTGTTTTTAAATCATAGAAATTTAACAAATATAATCATGTACCAGTAAATCTCTACATTTCTACCTTTTCGTTAAAGTCTCTGAATCAGTGAAATCCAATATGTTAGATTTTGGGGGCATGACAAGATAAAGATGGAAAGGTTTAGTTAGTATGATTTATACACGTATCTCTACATTTCTACCCCTCCGTTAAAGCATTTTCAAAAGATTGTAGAAGTGTTCGAATTTTTAAGGTGATACTGGCTACTATTGTGTTAAGGCACCTTCTTTTTTTAATAATAAAAAAAAAAAAAAAAAAAAAAAAATTAATAAACGAATATTCAACCAACCATACAATATACCTTTGCTTGGGTCGCAATTAGTAGCCACAGCAGCGCGGTAACCTTCTCTCTTTGAAATCTATCGCTCTCGAGGTGTTTCTTGTTGATGTTGGCAACGGTGTATTTGAGTTATGCGAGGGGAATTCAACTAAACATTGATCTAGTTACATGTAATTTTGCTGCGTAGCATGTATGCTCTAAGAAAATTTCAGTCTTGCCCCCCGTCTCCCCCGTATTTCTACAGCTTCCAGTATCATTTTCATTCATAACTTCTGTTTACATTCAGTGATGCCACCTTTACAGCCTTTATGATTGTTTCTGCCTTCGAAGGAACTTTTCCTCCGTGAATTTGACATTTCATTCCTATGCATACCGCTGTAGACGGTTCCTATAAACAGTTTTTTTGGTCCCGTCTAGTACAATAAGCGCAGAAACATTGTCACAACATTTTCTTGACCTTACTTTTATTTTACCGTGCTCTGTCTGGTTTTTAAAATATTCCATTGTTTGTCAACCTAGTTTTTAAGTCATTTTTCCTCAATGAGAAAACTATTATGACCGATGATTATTTTTGTTTCCGATTTTCTACACTTTTTGCTAGAACATTGCGCTTATCTTTTTGGTCTGGACTTCTTATTCTTGTTTTGAAATCATGTTTTGTTACGTGTTTTAGTTAATTAAAACTACCAATTTGCACTTCATTTCCTTAAAAAAAAACAAGAAGTCTGTCTCCTCTCTTAGTCCATCTTTGCAAATCAAAGGATCAAACTTCGTACAACGCATAATGTAACACTCTTGATTCTTTTGATCTATAAGAGTTGAATACGCCATAAGATCATCATTAAGAAAATTTGAGCGCCTACAATGTTTTGTGTACAACACGAAAATCGCTTGAATGGGAATAGTTTCAGGGGATGATTAAGAAATGGCGGACGCTTTTAATTTTTTGCATGCAATGCGAATATCCTTTGAGCATAAAAGGTTGTATTCAGGCATTGTGATTATGGAAAAGAGAGTGCCTTCAATTTTTTGCATGCAACATGGTTATCCGTCGAACACGAATAGTTGCATCCAGGCGTTGTGTTTAAGAAAAAGACAGAGCGCTTCCAATTGTTAAAACGCAACACGGACATCCCTTGAAGACGAGTTTAGAGGACGCCCTCATATCAATATTTTGCTTTACTTTTGTTCTCTTTCACCAGTTTTCCTCATCTTTTATCAATCTTGAATTCTTCAACCGAGCTAAGACCTCTCAAAATATATTTTGATCAACTTGTAAGTTTTGCATTGTGCAACGTATCATCAAAATTCAAAATCAAACACGACTCCATTAATTTACGAGCCTTCAAACATTGGTAGGTTTTGATGACAAGCTTTGAAAATAAACAAAAAATAGCTTCCTCAATACTTTTTTCTGTAAGAAACTTGAGCCTTTTTAAACTTCAGTACTCTGTAAGGAAAAGTAACCAAAATTTTGTATCAGCATGGGAACACCGAAAAAAAAGAAAAGTTGATTTAACATTCTGGATGTAAAAAAAAGTGTGCGAGAACTCACAAAATGCTTAGTTACCAGACACATCAGTTTCTTTCACATCTTGACATTCCCAAAATAACTCCCTCAGCTGTTAATTCTGCATTTTGTGCGTTCTCGCACACTTTTTTTACATCCGGAATGGCAAATCAACTTCAATTTTTTTCCGTAATGTAGAACACAAAGTAACCAATCCCTTAAAAAAAATAAACCCAAATTAACCAAAAACATTGTCATTCTGAAGTGTGCAACAAATAAGAATTGGTTTCATTTTCTATCGCTTACGAGAAAATAAGATTTTCTGCCAACTTTTTTTATAATGTTCCTCCATGGAAAATCGCACAGTGGCGAAGGTCAACGCAGCCACCTCTTGCGTTAATTAATCCGTCGGGTTCATTTGTCAGAGACGAATGTAGCCACACGGTGGCGACCCGTCCACAACCCTAATCGTTGTCAGGTGAATTTATTTCGTCCTAATGAATAAGCATACTCGCGCTTAATTTGACGTGCGTAATGTTTCTCGCAGATGCTGAATGACATGGAAGGTTGTCGTCTGTGACAGGGCAGCACTTGTACCTGTCCGCATGCAGGAGGCTCGCCGCTGAGCGGTGTCAATGAGGCTGGTGACTGCTGGTGTCCGCGACACGTGTGTTTCCAAGTTGCAGCGACACCCTTCAACGTCTGCAAGAAATCAAAGTAATGAGGCTCTGAGGCAGATCAGTTGCTAAAACTCGGAAAACATGCATCTCGATTGTTGTGTTTCAAAATTCCCGCACTCAGTTAAAAATATCCGGATTTTCGGTCCCTTCGGGGTGATTTTCTTTTGATTACACTACTTAAAACTACCTGGTTGATCAACTGAAGTGTTGATGTTGAATGACAGCTAATGTCGTTTGTGACTGAGCAGCACTTGTTACCTGTCCAGTAGAGGCTGGGTGGACGTGTCAATGAAGTTGATGTGTGAGACACGTATTGCCATTGAAACTGCAAATCTGCACAGCGTTGATTTTTGTTGATCAAGAAGTGGTGACGCCTCATAATGTTGATCGGCAAAACACAACAGTCGCATCAATGACCCATTTTGGGCTCTCTGGTCATGAAAACCTAGCTTTTATGTCAAAGTTACTTTCGGAAGTCAACGTTCAGATTTGCTTTATGATGACTCTTGCCTGAATAGTTGGGTAATTGCTTCACCAATCCTAATTTGCCAAAATGCGCGTAGTAAATTTCTCACTCCGACATCCATCAGTCACCTTTCGACGAGTATCAAAGTCCGAACCAATTCTGATCAGAATAGACCATTTGATGACCGTTTCTGGCCACGCATCCTTCTTCTTTGATCAAAATCGGATGTGACGTTCAATTTTGGTGCAAGTGGACTACTACTATTTATCATTCCTCACCACAAGGAGCGGAGCGGAGCATTCCTGCCAAGTTCTCAATTAAATTAATCAGAAGTAACGGTTTTAGAACGGATGAATCATTACACGTGGATGGGAATTGGTTCTGGAGTTGAAGTGTCTATCAAGACCTCAATAAGTTGCTCATCAACCACCCTGGAAAAAAAAAAAACATTGGATCTAGAGTCCAGACTCTTAAAAACATCGACAAGAAAAAATACTCTTGATTCAATCAGAATCTAGCTTAAATCAAGAACCAAGCCTCTCAATTTAAGCGGATTTCGTTTTGATTCAAGCAAAAATCCGATTGGATCAAGAGTATTTTTCCTTGTCAATGTTTTCAAGAGTCTGAACTCTAGATCCAATGTGTTTTTTTTTTTTTTTCCAGTGCATCTTACGGCTAAGAATAGCGTTGACTTCCGAATTTGACCTTTTTCCCCCCTGTAGTTTCTTTCGCTTTCATTCCTTGAAAATGTTGACGGAATCCACAGCCATCTATAGACTTAGAGTATTATTGGTGGGTTTCTGTTCGGAAAGTGAAGATTTGTTGGTTCCCTCGGGGATTCGGGGTTTTAAGGTAGTTCTTAGGGATTTCTAGATTTTGTAAGGGGTTGAGAATTTGCTATCACACTTTACGCTTCAGGAACCTTCGCATCGCCCGATTACATCGCTCAAATTCCTAGCACAGTGTCTCTGGAATATATTGTTTTTGGTTGTATATTTTATAATCTGCCAAAGATTATAGAGCGTCAGGTCATCTGGAGCAAGTGGCGAGCTTGCGGCGGGCGGCGTATCACATTGCGCGGTTGTCGAAAACATACAATGTCTCGTGATGCAATGCGAGGGCGAGGCGTGGCACCCGTCAAAACGGACCTGTTTGGGACCGTGCAACATATTACTCCTCGGCGCTGGTACTGGTGCTGGTTCCCAGACAATTTCTTGCGTTCCGTCGCACAGCGCATCGAGTCAATCAGAAAGGTCGGACATGAAATTATTGACAAATTTAGATGTTAATTTCATTACATTTTGAATATTAATGGGTCAAGACAATGTGAATCCATTTCTGATTGGTTCCCGTATTTTAGGCCTTCACAGTGTCACAAACGGGAATAAATATTACATTTTCACCGATTGCAAAGATTATAATCTTGAACGGACCAGGGAATTACGGGTTCGTCAAGGAACAGACGGAATGAGAGAAGGAGCGGAGAAAGGAATTTGAGAATGGGCCGATCAAAGATTACAAAAAGCGTTCAATTTCTGTAATCTTTATTCCCGTTTGTGACTCCATGAGGGGGTGTTGTCTTGACTCTCAGTCTCAGTATAAGGGGACTCTATTAATGGGGTTTCTAGAAGACAATTTCACGAAAAAACCAACGGAACCACTTTTAAAACCTCAAAGTTTTCTATGAACGGAGTTATGAGCTTTTAAAGTTTCAAAATTGTGTCCGACTTCCCCCATTGACTCGTCCATTGTGCGGCGAGGCGGCGCGGCCGGGCAGAAAAAATTCACCCATTCGCCGCTGCCAGTGACCTGCAGGTGATATTCCCGCGAGTCATAACTCCGCTCTTTCCACGTAAAAGCGTATCTGTCTTTTTCATGTGCGCCCCGATTCGTGTGTCGTTATATGGAGAGTAGGGCTCAACTCGAGAGGTGGTTATGCCTCTGCGTCGGAGTAGCGACGAGAACCGCGGCTGGGCACTTCGCACCAAATTTGGAACGCCTCGCCGTCTCTCAATCGCTGTGATATGATTACTTCGCGCCAGGGCTAGCTTTTAGCGGGGAAAATATCTTGCATTGATTTCAGCCTGCCAAAGGCAACCCGGACGACCGCCCAAGAGATGGGCTAGAGCTGCCTTTCATCCCCGTAGAATTAACCCTCTCTCATCGCCATCATATGTTATTTGTCATATTTATAATTTAGAGGCTAGACAAACAGGGTCACGGCCCTAGTCAGAAGGTAGAAGAAGAAGAAGAAGAAGAAGAAGAAGAATATTTCAGTGTTTCAAGAATCTATCGAGGACTACACACATACAGGGTGGGCCAGAACTTACGGAAAAGTGTCTAGCAGGTTCCGGTCTGGACCATTGCTTATCGTGGCAAAGGGCCGATCATTTTAGGGGGACTCTTTATGGGGCCCCCCAAGAGAGCCTCACCAGCGGTAGCAACTCGAACTTTTCAAATGGCACACCCCCCTCCCCAATTATTTTATATTACTTTACCACCTCTGTCCATTGCGACCACCCGCCCTCAACAATTGGATAGCTCCCTTTTCTGATTGTCCCCTTGATCTATCGCTGTGTCTATCAATTCAAGAATCAGCTCGAAGTAGAGCCCCTAGAAGTTTCCAAAAACGTTCTTGCGGGAAACGGAAACGTCCGTTTCGATATCCGTTCGCTCGGGCAGCCAGCGCGGTATTCTGACCGTGAGTGTGAGGAACCATTTTCCACGAGACTACTCCGGCTAAATACAGGGTGATCCAGGGTTAAACGGCCAGACCGCACGAGCGTGTTCTATGGGTCAAAATAAGACTTTTTTGTTATATAAAGTTTTTAGAAAAGTGCTCCCAATCGGAGCTACGCCCCCTCCCCCCCCCTCCAAAAAAAAAAATCCCGAAAAGTAAATCGTTTTTCCTGAATTTTGTACACGGTTGTGAACCGAATCTCATGAAAATTTGTACTCCTGTGTACTTTTATGCCTTGAATTCATGAATGATCTGAGACAAATCGAAATCTCACTTTAAAGAGGGGTTTCGGAGGAGTTACGGTTCCTGCAGTCTGGCCGTTTAACCCTGGATCACCGTGTATAATATCTTTGCACTGTCTATTAGGGTCCTCAAAAGCGTCGCGGATTGCGCAAGAGCGTAATTTGAGCGGGGTCAGAATCGTCATGCGGATGAATGGTGGACGAAGGGGGGCGGGGGCGAGGAGTGACACGGGTGCTCTCGTCGGTGATCGAGAATTCGAGAGAGTGATTAGTGCGATGGGAGATCGACGGACAAGGAGCGCCGGCGATTGGGTCATCCGGCCGAAACCAAAGCCCGGCCTCACCCGGCTCCCTTTCGCAAATTTGACTCATGTGTATTGATTTATTGCCCCCGTGCCCCGATCCCCCCCTCCCCCGCGAGTTGCATTGTCTCATTGTCCGGCCGCTAATCGACCGTCAGAGGTGAAAGGTTGCGTGCTCGGGATATTAGGGTGCTCCAATGACAAGGTTCTCTCTCCAGGCCCGCAGTGACCCTCGAGGCAGAGCTGCGCACAGTGGATCGAGTCAAGAGGAGAGGTCGGATAAAATGTGGATACTTTAATCGCTTATAACTCCGTCTATACACAACTTTGAAGTTCTATAATAGGTTCCATCGGTTTAATCGTGAAATTTTCTACTGGAAGCACCCCTTAAAATTTAAAAAGTAGGCGATTTAAGCATCAAGATTTGCAGTTTTAGTCATAAATTTCATGTCCGACCTCTCTGAGTGACGTGATACACCGTGCGGCGCCCAGACTGTCGAATCGCGTTATTGAACGGCCGTGATCGATAAGTTACATTGATCATCTAGAGGTTCATCCATCGATATTGATTCAACAATCGATTCGAGAGGAGTAGCGAGTCTCACAATGGGCTCCCTTAGTTACTACGTAGCGAATTCAACAAAAAGATCTGAGCTAATTTTTTAGAAAATTAATTTAATTGGGACAGTTTTGTGTGTCGTATAATCGAGGTCTTAACTCATTTTGCTGTAAATTAAGATGACTAAACGTTCAGTTTCTACGTTTTTGAGTGCCATGAAAAACGTAGTGAATGGTGTCATTCACGACGTTGGTGAATATCACAGTTCTTTCACCTCGATCTCAATATAAATAGTACTTTCAATATTAAAATGAAAGTGTTTTGCCAAATTTATTCTACACCTCCATAGATGTTTGTTGTTGTTTATGCAGAGCCCCAAACTAAAGTTCCGCACTGGTAGTACCGCAAGTCAAATTAGGGTAATGCCGCGATATTTAAGGCATTTTTCGTTGAAAGGGCGTATGAGAATTGCAATGCTGTTAAGATTGTGTAATTTTTATGGGATTTGCGGCAGATGAAATTCAATCACAGGCGACTTGTTACTTCCTTACAATAGTGAGAGAAAACTCGAAGCAGATTCAGGGAAAAATTCAAAGTACACTGGAAAAAAAAAACCTATTGGATCTAGAGTCCAGACTCTTGAAAACATCGACAAGAAAAAATACTCTTGATTCAATCGGATTTTTGCTTGAATCAAAACGAAATTCGCTTAAATTAAGAGGCTTGGTTCTTGATTTAAGCTAGATTCTGATTGAATCAAGAGTGCTTTCGCTGTCGATGTTTTTTTAAGAGTCTGGACTCCAGATCCAATGTGTTTTTTTTTCCAGTGCAGAACTGTTGGATAAGCTATTTACAACTAGAAAACTACGTTGCACAATCTTAGCAGCATTTGAAGTCTCATACGCCCTCTTACCGAAAAATGTCTCATTGTGGTAGAATCTAAATTAGGGTACTGCCACAATTAATTGGAAATGTCCATATCATTCAAAAACCCTGTGCTCTTTTTTTCTGTGTAATATTACAATTTAAATCGTATAAAACCCCGTCTTTTTGAGAAAGAGAGCGGTTTGAGGACTATTTGATTTGAACGGCGAATACAGTGCTATGACTGCACCGTGTATGTTTGCGGCAACTGCAATAGCAACATTCGCACGTGTGAGTGCGACAGACCTTCGGTTATCATTAATCGGATCATTTTGTGCACTCATGAATAAAAGGCTGCCGCGGAGCGTGGACGGATCGGAGGTATAGTTATTAAAATGTCTTGGCATCGATTATCGAGTCAAGGCGCTCGGCCGTCCGGAGCCCCGTCCGGAGAAAGAAGAAAAAAGACGTCAAACGGCGCTGATCAGAACTAGTCCGGTTGATTATTGAGATTAAAAGATGCAAGCGCGGTCCTGCTCAGCCCCGGAGCCCGGAGTACTCATCAACTGCTTTATGTGATGTGTTTGCGTTTCGCGTGCCGTCCGGCGGTTATGCGCTCCCTTTATAACTCAACGTTCAAGTCTCCCGCTCGTATTGCGAGCTATGTTGATCCGCGTCGCCCAAGTTGCCAATATTGATTCCAATTTGAAGGAGCGGATCATTCAGGTCGATCCACCCCGTCAATTGGATCGTTTAATTCTAGCGATTTGAGGCTGCTGATTGGTGCAGGTGCGTGGCCGAACTCGCACAATCGTTATGTCTTACCCGAAAGGCCGTATTCATAACCATTCCTGAATTCAGGGTTGCCGGCGGTCCGAAGTCAAAGAATTTGCAGCGATCGGGAAAAGTCAGGGAATTTAATATGTTTAGCATTTAGCAGAAGGGAGTACCTTGAAGGAAAGAAATGGAAATGAAAGTTTTATTCGAGTGTCAGGGAAAGTCAGGGAATCCGAAAATGTTGGAGTCAGGGAGTAGGAAAAATTGTCAGGGAAAAGTCAGGGAATTTGAAGATGATAAAGGTATGGCAACCCTGTTAATTATATCCATTCTTCTGATGGGTCCAAATGGTTTATATTGTGCAGTAGCGGGTCCAGAAGACACTTCGAACGGAAGGGACTGAAGAATGGTCGGGGGGGGGGGGGGTGTTGACTTCCATCAAAATTGTTTCGAAATTTTGAGTCAATTTTGTCATGAATAATTACCAAGTATGAAGCGCTCTTCCTCCCTCTTTCCTTCTTTCGTTCCTTTTTTCTTTCTTTTTCACCTTTTCCTCCCCTTCTTTTTCCCGGCGACCGGGAAGGGGGGGCGCACGTCCCCTATATCCCCTCTTTGGATCCGCTTAAGGTATTGTGATTAATATGAAACATAAAACGGACGAATTTAGGAGTCCCTTTGCGAGTTAAAGCTTAAAGTTAACGCCTTCAGAGTGCAAAGGCGTCCGACTGCACTAAATATCTGACGCAATATCGAGTCATTTGTGACAAGACAAGACGTTGACGGCAACGAGCGGTTGGACGAGGACGCGAGGCTGACCGTTGGACCAAAGCTCTTGATCTTCACTTTCGACCTGGTCAGTTGCCCAGCCTTGCCCAATGAGCGGGACTTAATCTAGATCAAGTTCACCCGTTTCGGCGCGATGAAAAACCAAAACGTTTTAGTTTTATCGCCTTTCCCCCGTCGCTCGCTTCGGCCTTTTGAAGTTAAGACACACGATTCAGCCTTTGCGACTGCGCGTGAGCCACTCGGCTAAAACTTGACTTGAAGGATCTACTAAATCTACTGACGGACTAATGGATCACTCGTGTTGGGGGCACCAGGAATCATCATAAAATGAAACAGACGTTGTTGCGTCACTGTTACCATACACTGAAGAAAAATATGGTAGATTTTACCATACTTTAACACAGTCACAGTGATATGAGTATGGTGATAAATACCAGACTCTTTGGTAGCATTCGCCATAGTATGGTAAATATTGCCAGAGTTCTAGTGAATACTACCGTAATTCTGGGTATTTTCACTAAATAGCTTCAGCGCAGCGTGTAAAAAACCAAGTAGACTTGCAGTAGATGTTACCACACATTTTTCATTGTAGAAATGCAGTTTTTGAATGTTCGCACAGCGTTTTTCCTTAGCACGGCAGTGTTGCACGTACTAGCTCCTTTTCTCAGCAGAAGATAACCTCACATTTGGAATAAAACATAAAGCTCCAGACGCCTATAAATCAAAAGGAACTACCTCCGTTATGACCAAGGCCCTAAGACCTATAATAATACATGTACTACAGGACCTATGTCACAAAAAAGGAGGTTCCTTTTGATAGTTCTATTGACGTATATTAAATGGACTGCGTCAAGCAGAAAGGAACCAAGCCACATCAGATATTGCCAAAATTGACCGGGCAATTTTTTTTTCACATGAAAACGGTTGTGCGGATTCCTTGGATTGTTTTATAAGGAATTTTCTACACAATACGAGGCAAATTCCTTAAAATTTTCGAAGGAATCCGCTTAAACGTTCTCTTGTTGAAAAATGACATTACCCGGTTAAATTTGGCTATAGCTATGTGACTTGGTTCCTTTCTGCTAAATGCGGTCTAAGTACATTCGAACGTAATGCGGGTGCCACTGGCGAGCAGTTCAGCGACATTACTTTTTTGAACGGTGCAAAATGAGAGGCAATGTCATATTCTTCATGCGCTAATCATACTTTGCTCTTCGAAACTACTAAAATTAGACTGGTTTTAAGAACCGAAACCAAAAACGCACGTGGTCAGGATCGAATGACGAGTGACGTTGAATTCCAGTTTTCAGGAGTAACGACAACGGCGGCAGTAACTGGGTCGGGACAAATTAGTCATTCTTAATATCACAAGGCGACCATTCATTCCAGCAACTGATCGATAAACTCAAGGGGTTGCCAAACAGCAATGGATAATACTCAGACCTTTGCATGTTTCCACGTGTGTGTGGGAAGAAAAAACTGCTCACACCCTTCCCGAGTACTTCCTGCATATGGAATTATTCTGTTTGTCGGCTGCGGACTGATTATTGAAATCGATGGACAAAGCTACAGACAAAGATGACATAGAGAGTTTGGAGCGATCCTATTGGTTGCAACTGGTGGCCCTTACAGACTAAGGGGGGAATAATGATGGACTAGCTGTCGGGTCTCTCGTCGGTTGCCGTTCGTTAGCCTATATTACTCACCTCTTGTTCATTGCAATTATCAGTTTCCCCCAATAGGATCTCACCATATCCTTTTTGTCTTCATTGTCTAAAGTTTTACCTATCAATTTCAATAAATAGTCTGCTGGACAAGACAAGACAAGGAGGAATGGAGTGTGATTGGATAGCTTCGTCAATCCTCTATTTCCAAATCGGGTAAAATCGACAAGGAACTATAGTTACCATTCAAACAAGCACAAAAAAACACATTGGATCTAGAGTCCAGACTCTTAAAAACATCGACAAGAAAAAGTACTCTTGATTCAATCAGAATCTCGCTTAAACCAAGAACCAAGCCTCTTAATTTAAGCGTTTTTAATTAAGCGTCTTAATTTAAGCGTATTTCGTTTTGATTCAAGCAAAAA
Source organism: Bemisia tabaci (assembly GCF_001854935.1). Lineage (NCBI taxonomy): Eukaryota > Metazoa > Arthropoda > Insecta > Hemiptera > Aleyrodidae > Bemisia > Bemisia tabaci. The sequence goes on from NW_017553907.1 coordinate 2,788,851, forward strand.
TCTGATTGAATCAAGAGTATTTTTTCTTGTCAATGTTTTCAAGAGTCTGGACTCTAGATCCAATGTGTTTTTTTCCAGTGAGAATACAAGAGCCTCCCGTTTCAACAAATGGGATCGCCAAAAACTCGTCATCCTTGCAGACGATCCGTCTAGCTTGGCAGCACTGTTTCAGCCCGCAAGCTGCAAACTGCAATGTTGGTATCAGTGGTGAAGGAATTTGAGTGCTGCGAACAGTGCGAGTGTAAATTAGAAAGGATTTATTTTAATCTTTTGCCGTGCTGGCTTATCGATTGGCTCCGATAGCGCCCCCGCTCCCGCCACCCGCTTTCCAACCCAACTCGCGCAAAAGCCATAGATCAGCCCCGGTCGGTTGCCAGATTTCCATTAAAAATCATTGTTTGACATCGGCAAAGTAGGTGAAATCCGTCTAATTTTGCGTAAAACTGATCACTCAGCAGACGAAGCATTTTGGCGCAGTCGCCGAATCGTGATTGAAATCCACCGGATTTCCCCTTCAAGTAGTGCATAATAAACGATTTTTTTATGAAATCAGGCATCGTTGGCTAGGTAGCTCTCACACAATTCAAAATCGGTCATTTGATTATGGCGTATCGCCTGGCCCCAACCTGCAGCTCCGATTTATATGGAAGTTTTTGCGTTGTGTTTACACTGTATACTGCGCAGTTGACACGTTATATAATATCAGCATTTACTTGTAGAGTAGTGTATATTTTGTACACAACTTGGCTAATACGCTTGATTTGGGATAGTATTTTATGCTTAGGATAAAAAGTAGCGTAAGAAATTATACTGCAAGTACATTCTGATGTAATGACGTGTATCTATACGACATCCACGACATCTAAGACATCTCCGAAATTTACGACATTTACCAAAACTCCGACATTTACGAAATCTAAGACATTTTCCGGGCCGTAGGAAGCTTCTTTGTCAACGGTCATTGCTGCTGCCTCTTGAACTAAAATATAGATGAAGACCCTTCGGTAGCGAATCGGAAACTCGAGGGACTAAATAGCGCGGGACACTTTCTTGGAAGTATAAGCTGCACTGGTAAAAAAAACCTCTTGGACCAATGCTGCATTGCATTGACTTAAGAGTGCAGTTTTTTGTCGCCGAATTTAAGAGTCTTGAACTCTTGTTTCAAGCGGATTTTGCATTGATTCAAGCGGATGGATTTTGCATTGAAACAAGAGTCCAGACTCTTAAATCCGGCGACAAGAAACTGCACTCTTGAACCAAGAGGTTTTTTTTTTACCAGTGCGATCCACATTGGCGGATCTAGCAAATTGGCAACATTGCCCTCTCTCCATTTAAACCCATGGAAATGTATCGATTCTTGGAAGGGGCAAGTGCTCCGCCAGGAATTGATTATTTAGCATAGGTTTAAATGGAGGAAATCCGGTGTTGCCAAATTGCTGGATCCGCCTCTGCCGATTCAAAAGGCGCAACCGATAACTTTGAATCATGCCACAGGACCATGGAACAGCTACGGCCGGGGCGGGCCGGCCCATTTTTCCCCAACAGCAACCAATACGCCGCGCCGCCACCGTCCGGTGTATACGCGCCGCGATAATATTTATCCTCTTTGGTTATGAACTTACATAACGTGCATTTCGAGCGTGGCGATTTTAATTAGACCCCCGATTGTGTTCATTATGATCGCGGCCGCGGCCGGTAAAAGTTGCCTTTTGACTCTCAATTTTTAGAGGCGTGTTACCCACCACCGTCCACAGTGGGCGAACCTCTCAATTCTCCTGGCCAACCATTTTTTTTCTCGTGTGTGTGTCGCACTACGTGGTTTTAAAATTTCCAAGGAAACACCCAGATCCGTTGAAACATTTTGCTTAACAACAAAATTGCACAAGAAAAATGTGTAAGAAATGTAGAGAAGCTTAGTGAAACTAGAAAAATTAGTGAATGACACGAATCCTGTGCTTTAGAAAAAATCTATGTATGTTCAAAACCTCACCCCGCATCACGTGATATTCCTTCCTCTCCTCAATTGAGCTTTTTTCGACTCCACCACTACATGGAGAAATAAGGGAGGTGGTCGCACATCGGGCATTTTGGATTTAGTTGATGATGTAAGTCGGTTAGTCGGTATGGACGGTTTTTATAATTACTTTTTTTGGCAGTGGTGTAGTTTATAGAATGAAGTCATTCTATTTACAGTAAATTAAATTGTTTAATTCAAAAAATAATTTGAAATTATATTTCGAGTTGATGTAAGAAAAAAAAGGACGTTATGGTCCGTTTTTCATACTTTGAATTTCGGATTTTGCTGGAATATTGACGCCATTTTGCACGGACCTACTACGACAGGGGGTTAAGAAACCTCAAGATGCAACCACCTCCTTTTTTTTGCTCTATACCACCACTTGAAGGGAGGCTCTTGAATTGACGGATTGTGAATATGCGTGATTTGGTCGCGTATCGTCCGCTGACTTTTTCCTAACCTTGCATTAAAGTCTCCTAACACAATGTGGCGTACAAAACCAAGACGCCGTAATGTCAACCAATATGCAATGCGATCATGTACGTATTCTGGATGAGATTTTATTAAAGAAACACTTGTTCAAATTATTTATTTTTTAATCGCCCAAAAAGAAAACAATATGGTTAAAAATACCATATTATTGGTATTCGATATGAACTCTTGACTAGTAATAATCATAAGCATCAATACGGATATGTTTGCCTCTACGTTGATAATTTAGTAGCAAAATTATCAGAAAATAGGAAGGAATCCCTCTATTATTGGTTATTGCTACTACCGTGTTAAGCAGAAAGGAACCAAGCCACATCAGCTATTGCCAAATTTAACCAGGCAATTTAATTTTTTACATGATTACGGTTGTGCAGATTTTTACGCAAATTGCAATGAATTTTGTGCATGGTATGAAGCAAATTCCTGAAAATTTTCAAAAGAATTCGCACAAACGTTCTCTTGTAAAAAATTAAATTGCCCAGTTGAATTTGGCAGTGGATGACGTCACTCGGTTCCTCTCTGTTTAAAGCGGTCCAAGTGTCATGAAGTTGGTAATTTTTAGTCCCAGGAATGGTATCTTTTACCCAGTGCGCGCTAAACTTACTACGCAGCAAATCCCTCCTCCTAGCGAACCCGATTTAAACCTCTCCCGCTCGCTTGCAGACGTATTATCACAATTCATAAATCAAATTATTTGCCAAGATAACACTTGATCTGGCGCAAAATTTCACGATTTGGGCCCGGTATTTTCAGTTGAGACTCCGTGCTGACCCACAAATCGTCGTGGCAAGTCCCATGCGGACGAGAAACTAAACGCGCCAAATCCTGCGCAAAATAATTCACACGTGTGCCTAATTAATTTAATTTAATTGACAGATCGGCACGCACTGGTTTCACCTCAGTATCGTCGACGTTTTGTATGCTTTTAAAAAGTATTTGTTTATCTGTTCGGCTTATATCCTGTATTTTTTTCTGACATTTCTACGAATGAATTAAACGAATTTCTCAGCAGTACTTAAAATAAGAAATGTCCAAAAAAATCAGTTTTATATTAAAATTTGTGCTTTCTTTCATCTCAATTTCGTGTATCCACGAAGGAGATTTTTTCGCGAATCCAAGGGGCGGGGGGCGTAGGAGGTATACCCCCCCCCCCCGTTCTCCCGAAAAAAGGAGGAAGAAAGAGGAAAGGAAAAAAAGAAGGGATGGAGGAAGGAAGAAGAGAGGCACTTATATATGGTAATTATTCATAAAGAAATTGACTCAAAATGCATATTAGATGCTTTAAAATTTCGAAAATTACTTCGGGAAGCCCCCCCTGGAGTCCTGGACCCTCCCTCCGTCCCCCGCGTTCAAAGTGTCTAGATCCGTCTATGATCCACAAAACGCTTAAAAAGCATCTCTATTTTTGTTTGCCTGTCTTCTCTCATTCCTCGCTTCGTTCTTTTCCATCTCCATAGACTCCCCTCCCCTCCCCTTCCGCATACGAATCTCCCCCCACTGCAAGGGTCCACGTTGTCAACATTAATTAATTGTTTCTCAGCTTATCAATGGGACATAAACGTCATTTAAAAACTGATCGCACGTTCTTTATACAGAAATGATTAACGGCTCAGTGCGACTTGTTTAGTGAATAAAATTAATGGGGCCGGTTTCGTTATCAATGAAGGGTCAGGCTCATTGAGAACTTCGAGCACTGCCCTTTAATTCGATGCAAATGAATGCAATTCGATCGGTCGAACAGAGTGAGGGCTAATGTGTACTAAATTGAGTCTGTGCACACTGCACGCTGCACCTTCCTAGTGAAGTTGCCCAATTCTTTCGATTGATCATGTGACGCAAGATGAAGATATCATCAGGGAGCCTGGATATAAGCAATTTAGGACGCTGCATATCGTTTCCGCACCATTTTTGCTGCTTTCAGCATTTCCGCACAAAAAGTGAGACTGTCATTTCCGCAGTCTTTTTGCCGGTGCCTTTTTACATCGCAAAAATGGCAACGTCATGAACAGAAATTTTTTCGCTCCGCACTGTATTTATTTTAAATGAAATAACAGCTCGGTCGAAAGAAATTTGCAACATTGCCTCATGAAAGTTAGGGCAGTGAAAATAAAACCTACCATCATACTATCGTCAAAACTTTCCACAGTGTTTGTTGTTATGCATAAAGAGCCATCAAAAGGAAAAGCTCCTGACGAGCCGCACCCCCCCCCCCCTTCAGACATGCTACTTACTCAGTAAAAATATTGATTCCAGAGAGAGAATTCTATTCTCTTGAAAATTAACTTTCCCAGAAATAAAATACTTAGCAGCTGGACTGAAATTTTTGGAGCTAATCCCACTAAATTTGAACGGAAATACATTCGTCTTTATGCCTCAAAGATCAAAACGCGAAGGGTGATTCAAATTTACATCGTTGCATCATCATTGCTTCATTAGGAGTAATGAAACACTCAATTTTCATTTAAAGCCTCTTTATTCCAAGTCCTTATTACAAACACAATCGTTGCACCTGCCATATTCGTCAGATTGATAGAATTGTAACTAAAAATTTCAAGTTACAGTGTCACTTCAAGGGCCCAAGGGAGGCCAAGTTTCTTACCCTAACTACCTAATTTCCTGCTTTAATTTAAGATTTTAAGATTTCTGATACCATGAATGAATTCAGCACTGCAATTTAAGGGCAACAGTAATTTTTCCTAATTATTGGCCAGTGGCGTAGACAGAAGGACTGGACCACCTGACTTGAACATTTCCCCAAAAATCGTCTTTTTCGCGAATTTTAGGAAATGTTCACTTTGGAACCCACTTCCCCGCCTCCACCCCCTGAAAACATGTCAGGTCACTCCGCACTGCTGCGAGCCGATTATTGAAACGGATAGACAAAGCTATAGACAAAATCGACAAAAGAGATTTGGAGGGATCCTATTGGTGGAAGCGGGTGCGGTGACAATGGACATAGGAGGAGGTAATAGACTAACTAACGGCAACCCACGAAAGACCCGACAGTTAGTCCATCATTTACTCCCTTAGTCTATAAAACCACCCATTTCAACCAATAGGATCGCGCTCCATACTCCCTATGTCTTCTTTGTCTATCGCTTTGTCTATCAATTCCAATAATCAGCCCGCCGGTGACTTTTCAAAGTTCGAGGGGTTTTATGGCGACGTGTGTATGTTTCTATGAAGTTTCCTCGGAAACCAGTTATGCTTTTGACATTTCCATGAATATTCCCCTCTTTATACGAGCCTCCAAATTTGATATATTTTGTTCGCCAGTGTTCCATTCTTGTCGAAAGAGCTTGGTCCTTGCAAAATTTTGGCAACCTCGGAATTAAAACCCGTTAATTGGAGCGAAACGGAGATCGGGCCCTCGATTACTAATTAGCCCCCAAAAAATGGAAGACCGAGCAGCATTCACGGTACGGCGCAGAAAAGGAAGACGCGGTCGAAAGCAAAAAGTTCACCTTGGCTAACCTTGCACCGGTATAAATTGCGTAAAGGCAAGTGCTTGATCGTCCCGACGGCTGTAAAACAGTTTTGCCAATTTGCCCTGAAATAATTGCCCGTTTCAATTAGGCCCCCTCGGGAACTCCCCGCGAACAGCACCGCCGCGCCGCGCCGGTTTTTGTAGGTCAAGTTGGCTGTGTGTCTATTTTTACAGGCAGTCCACCTGTTCTGCTCCAGGTGGGAACCACCCGCTCACCGGAGGCAAAACCGCCAAATTTAAAATTTAGACCAAACGGGCCTTTCAAAATGTGGGCTCCGCCCATTTAACGAGTTGATGACTTGCTGTCAAAACCCTTTCTGCCTGAATAACGGTCATTAGTCGAGAGTTTATGTTAATCATTTTATACCGACAGCGTCGAATTGCTCCGGGGATCCTTTCATACAATATTTCAGACTACCTTGAGTAATTGAGTTGGATTAAACAATCAGGGCAAGGAAACAGCATTGTTTGTTCATCACGGCGATTGTTTTTCCGATTTGACCAATAAATAACTTCAAAAAATTCATCACTGTGTATGCAAAATTGTTTACATCAGACTTATCAAGATTAGGTTTCAAAGGAGTTAAATAATGAGCTATTCAATGAGTTGCTGATTATATCCGTCCTGCACGGACGAAACGCATCCGATTTTAAATAGTTTAACGTACAGGTGAGTAATTTTTAACTTTTTTTAAATTTTAACAAAGATCCTGTGCGGGGTTTCCTGCAATTTTATTCATTTAGAATTATCAATGTTGCATGTTTTGTCTTGCTTGATCAATTTCAGCAAGTCGATGAGCTTTTTGCAACGTGTCTCGAATATAAACAGACATATATGAGAATTGAAGTGAAAATTTGAAGAATGCCAGTCTTTCGTCGTAGAAATCAAATTCAATGAAACTATTTTGGGGTATTTTCTCCAACCCGCTATCTGTAACCAAACTCAAAATTAAGTGTAAAAATTGAAGTTCAAAGTAAAGTAACCTATGGAGAAAATATTCCGCTATCGCAAAGGCATCTTCTAAATAAATCTATGAATTGTCTTTATCTCTCACTAATTCATGCCAAGGTTATATCTGATATATCTTCGGTCAACTGGTCTCTCTAGTTTCAAAATTTCCCTCTTCCAATTTTTCCTTGGACATTTTAATAGTGCTGAAACTAATTTCAGTCCTTTCTTTCTGTTACAGGTAAATCAATCGAGCATTTTTACTGATTGTGAATGGGTCAACGTACGTGTAAGCCGTTTGTAATATATTTTCATGAATAAAAAGTCTCAATAGACTAAAATTTGTACGGTGCGTTGCTTAAGCTCTCGTTTTCTCAACCGCATGATTTCTGCAGAGAGCTGCGCGCGTTGAGCTCGCTCAATTGCCTCTCAGAAATTCCCCTTCAATTCGCACTGATACAATTTCTTAAGCACATAGCTGTTGGACAGAACATCGTGTATGACTTATCCTTCGCAATCTTATTCAAATTTTTACGTACCACATGTCATCTGCTGTCAGTAATAGGTCCATGTAGTTTGCACATCAACAGTCCACTTTCTTTACAGTTCTCTTAGAGAAGATTTCAACTTCGGGAGATTATTTGCAATGTAAGTGACTACAAAATTGCCAGATTTTTTCCCTCTTAATACATCGCCTTTTATCAGTTTACAATTTAAGGTGATTGGATGGACGCCATATTTTGTGTCAGAACGGCATGCGATATATCGCATCAATTGGTTCCATTATTTCAGCTACTCGTCATTTTTCTCCAATTTTGAGATCGCAATTCTGTTGTCGGGAGACTAAAGCAGTCACTTACCAATTTTAACAAAGAAATTCAACGTAATAAAGGCGTGGTTTTTTCAGAGAGAAAACATCGCATTCGATACTGATATCGAAACTGCACTCGAATGCGATGTTTTCTCTCTGAAAAAACCACGCCTTTATTAAGTTGAATTTCTTTGTTAAAATTGGTAAGTGACTGCTTTAGTCTCCTGACAACAGAATTGCGATCTTAAAATTGGAGAAAAATGACGAGTAGCTGAAATAATGGAACCAATTGATGCGATATATCGCATGCTGTTCTGACACAAAATATGGCGTCCATCGAATCACCTCAAGAGAGCAATGTGACCTCTCAAGCCGACCGCTCAGAGCCTACCGCACTATTTGAGGGAAAAATAATTACCGGAAAATACTGCAATTGGAACGTCTCCGAACGGAATACTTCGACTAAAATTTTTACCTGCTACAAGTATGAACCGAGAAATCAGGAAAAATTGGTGAGTCAGGTAAACCAAGGAAACCGTTGGAAAGAGAGAAAAATCGTGCAAAAGTCAGGGGAGAATCAAATATACGGAAGTGGGAAAGTTTCTCTTAACGCGACCTCTGGCTTATTGTAGCTAGATCAGGAAATCTTGGGATTACTATTTTTCCCCCGTACTGTCTTACTAATGTCAGGGATCGAAATATTTTTAAGATACTTTTAAGAAAATGATCTAAATAAATCTGGAAAAGTCAGAGAATCCAATTTCTGAATTTTTGTCACCTCCGTGCCTGCTTAAAAAGCATGCAGGGCATGCTGTATCTCACATATTTTTCTACTGCAGGTCGGACATGGTTAGGGAACAGTAGATGCGTCTTTTGTACCAAATTTGAAGAAGAAAAAGAAGAAAAAAACCGAGAAGCTATATTTTGGAAACAATGAGTCGGCGAGTAGTTTTCACCTCAAATGGTCGTAAATTTCCTCCTGTCGAAAATTCAAAAGTTGAGATAAAAGATTTTGAACTTAAAAACAGTCGTTAAACTTTGTCCCCAACACTGAGTCTTACGGAGGAATGAAACTTCAAACCTCTCTTTCTTTGTTCAAATTTGATGGAACTCTGTATACGTTTCTGTTAAACTTTGTCCATTTTTTCGACGTGGCAAGCGCGTGTTCGACGGAAATTATCGATCCATTCGAACGCATTTGCCTGAAAATTGGCTCGTGGAAGTTGTCGGGGACACGGGGGCGACGCTAGCGCCTTGGGCGCCGATCATACGAACCCCAACGTCCTCGCAAATTATTTGCATTTCTGTAGCCAACAGACATCGGCGACACACCAACAGGTGTAGCGCTCAGAAATATGTTTCTGTCCGCCGCCAAGGCTCTCTCCGCCTCTTTCGGAGGTGCTTTTAAGGAGTCCTTGTCGCCATCTCGCAACGGTTGCTCAGTCGGACTTTTGAAGCACGTGTCTTTGCGCGTATCGTAGCTCTATCGGTAAAAAGGCAAAACTTTATGAGATTAGACCAGTCATTTGTGTAAAGGTTCAGTTACACAATCAAATTGAGCCATCAAACTGAAGCTCTGATTAGTGGAAAAATACCTGAGGTGAGGATGCGACCAATGAGAGGCCCAATTTGATGGCTCAATTTGATCGTGTAACTGGACCTTAACATGGCATCTGCCAAAAACCTCGTGAAAATTTTCTGTTGAAAATTTTGGAAGGGAATTCTACGTCGAAGTCTATATAGCGCCCAAAAATCCCGAGTGATATGCATGCGGAGCTGAATCTATCCTCCTTACGGAGTGACTTTCACCCATAGGCGGATTCAGGGGATGGAGCGAAGAGGGCACACGGTACACGTCCCCCCTCCTCCGTTCGCTCGAAAAAAGGAGGAAGAAAAAAGGAAAAGGGGAAGGAGGAAGGAGGAAGGAATGGAGAAAAGAAGACGGAAAGGCGCTTATATTTGGTAATTATTCACTGAAAAAAAATTCTCGGCGTTTTTACCAAGGTCCGTTGGTAACTTTACCATCTCCTTTTTTTCCAATTATTGGTAATTTTACCAAGACAGACTGGTAAACTTACCTAAAAACCGGTATTTTTACTGTTTTTTCAGGTAAGAATACCACTTTTATTGGTAATCAATTCCCGGTAACTTTGCCATTTTATCTCGGTAATTCTACCACAGTCGATAAAAAATATTGGCGTTTTTACCAAGGTCCAGTAAAATTACCGAGAAAGTTCAAGAATTTTACCAAGATTTCTCGGTAAAATTACCAATTCCATAAATGGTAATTTTACCAAGAAAAAACTGGGATCAAATAGAACCCTGAATTCTTGGGAAGTTTACCCTTTTCTTAGTAAATACACCGAGATTTAATTTGCAGTCCGGCACCGAATTTTACTCGTCGATTTTTAACAGTGTTGGATCAAGCCCGTTTTGAACCGCAGTGATGATTACAGCTCATAGAGACATCTTTCCAACTTCCTAAATCACAATTTATGGATTGTCGTGTCAATTTCGGAGAGAATAAAAGAAAGAACTTTTTGAAGTCTACAGCCCTTTGCTTTGGTTTGTTTGAAAAATGTCCAGAAAAAAATGGGGTTAAAACATATTTTCTTGCAAAAAATTATTGGAAAAACGTCGTATGAGCATTCGAATGATGCCCAATCGTCTCGCAGAAAAATATGAATCTTTGAAAAAAAAATTTAAATGGTTTTCTTTGAAATTCAGACTTCGATCAAATTGCGAACAAAGTCCTCTGAAAAAGCCTAAGAGAAATCTCTAAAACTTTTTCTGAAAATTCGTGATTTTTCAGAGGAAATTTGACAACATCTAATGGCCCGTACGGCGTTCTTCCTTAGCACGGTAGTATTGGCCCGTGACATATGTTCTTTGGCCCGGAAAAATGTGTAGTTGCCCACCAAGCGACGCACAGTGAGTAGAGTCAATCGGAGAGGTCGGACATCAAAGTTTTAACTAATACCACCAATTTTGATGTTTATTTCGTCTTATTTTAAATTCCAAGGGGTGTTTTAAGAAAAGAATTTCACTAGGAAACCAATGGAACCACTTTTAAAATCTCAAAGTTTTATATAAACGGAGTTATAAGCGTTTAAAGTTTCCAAATTTTGTCAGACTTCTTCTATTGACTCGATCCGCTGTGCGACGGTCGTAGCACGATGCTGGAGGGCAGCCAGCTTCGCAGATTCGACCGGGAGTCGTCAATCTTTTGTTCTTAGCCGTAATTATTCATCTCGCGAGCATTTAATCATTTAATGCACATAATGGATTACCTTATTTATGCCTGATTACATTATTTAAACAAACTGTAATTATCGCTCGGCGCGGCCTCCGATCTGTTGGCCGTCAAGGTGGACCAAATTCATCTTCATGTTATATCGTTTCGCAAGTCTCCTCTGCAAAAATTCCTCTAGCATTTCACAACATCAAACATCTGTTATCAGTCCTTTCTTCTGATTATATAATCATTCGACAGTAATCCCTAGTTTTTCACCGTAAACTCACTAATACGTGAAACATTCTTTGTAATCAACCCATTTATGGCAAAACTCTAAAATCTGTAACTGATTGATTTGAGTGTTGGGGATTGGTGTTTTTCCGTTTATATTTGATTTCATTTTCTTACAACATCATTGCTAAACTGATTTTGGTGTCATTATCAAATTTTTAGATGGAACGGAAAGATTTGCCCATTTCTGATAAATCTTCGTTTGCGTTGAGCACAAGTCTAGGATTTTTTAAATTTATTAATCAAGTATCTACTATCAAATTTTAATTAATGGACTTTGTGAACCCACTTTTCAAAGCATATTTTTTTATTCGAAATCAATTTGGTGTGAACCGGGAGTATAAAAGTGAAAGAAAATGATTTAATATTTAATGGGACTATTTTCTAAAACTTTGAAGTTGGATACATTTTTTTACGGGGAGCACACGCATAACATTCAGCGAAATAGTCATAGTCATGGGGATTAGACTTTACGTAAGAGTTGATATAGATGATGATAATAGAAGAACTGTCAAATGTATTAAGTGACATTATTTGTCAATAACTCAGATTGCTAATACGTTCGGTTTTTGAGTCGAGTAATCAGATACGTTTATGCAAAGCACTTTAATACTTAAAATGAATGATTTCATATCTAAAACCAAAAACGTTGTTACCCTGCACAATACATTACCTAGTAGTTAAATACAATATTCTCATTTGGAGAATGATTATAGAAATTTCGTACTCAATGATCATGGACAAATTTGCTTTATCGTGCTGTATTAAAATGTTGAGTCCGAAAAACAAACTTCTAAAGCTTCCTGGAAAACTTCAGTGTCTTAATTTTGAATGATACAATAACGAAAATGTGGATTTGAGATAATCGAAGGCGCTTACAACCACGCTACATGGAAAGAAATGTCTACATATAGACATCGGCTAAAGGCTCGCCTGAGCGTTGGTAACTCTGCAATCCGCAGCACACAGGCACCGAACGAGGTCAACGTGGTGCAATTCTTAGCAACCCCAAAAATTGACTGCTTCCAACCTTCATTTTAGCTGACAGCCGTTGTAACCTGTGAAAGCCTTTCCACGTAAATGCGTTTTTTGCTTGTTTTTTGTTCTTTCCTCCTTAATTGTAGAGTATTGAATACACGTTGCAGTCCTTGTATCTTCTGTGTTGTTTGATCATGGAACTCACCTCTTATTGTCACCGAGGTGATTATGTGGTGTGAGTCGCAATACTGGTGCATCACTTGAAAATATTCGTCGATTTAAAGTGCCCCCTTAATTTTTTGTGTTTGTCTTCTGTTTTCTTTGGTTACTTTTTGCAAGAAGTCAAGTATAATTAAATCGATCAATAATTTGTTGCTTATTACTGAAAAAGGTGCTCAATCTTTGAGTAATTATTCCAAGGAAATTTGGTCCCAAGTTCTAATGGTCTTAAAACGAAAACACATCACTAATGATTTAAATGAGTATATTCTTCTGTTAAGCAAAACTTCCATTTTTGAGTTTTTCCTTGAGAAATAGCCTCATACCTTTCTTTTTTCGAACAACAGGCATTTTTACAATTCTTGGACTCATTTTTTTAGAACTCTAAAATAGAAAATTTGCAAAACGTCTGCATTTAGCAGGCACTAAACACTCAGAATATCCATCATATTAAGAAAAAAGAGAAAAAAAAAATCGGGAAAAAAGTGATAGGGTTTATCTCCTAACATTTTGGCCTTACCCCAATTTGTTGGATGATATGAGCATTTTCAATTAATCGGCGTTTCACCACAATTGATAGGAAACGTTCATATCAACCAACAACCCCTATCCTTTTTTTTTTTTTTTTGGCAGTATTAATTAATTTTTTTTTCATTCATTCACTCATTGTTGTTGTTGTATTGTTTTAAATTAGCGGCTTCATCTCAATCGGAGGTGATGGGACCGACTCTTCGCCATTCTCAACAACATATCAACGGTGTAAGTCCGCAACCACGTATCTCGATTTTTGGCAGTTTTGAGATAGCTGCAGAAATGAGGTGCTGTAGATGCCCTTCACTGATTGTATCAAAATATCTGAAAGTCACCTAAAAACGCAGAACTCAGAACACATCTCGGAGATAATTCCAATAATACAACCGATATCTCGTGCTCTTTAATCCTTGTGAAGTATCTTACGCTATTACTTCTCAATCTGTATGGAACACTTTACGTTTTTTGATAAAAAATTGAATTTTTTGTGTCTCCCTTGGTTTGTGAAGTGCACATGTACGTATAAAGTTCGGCGCGCCGAAACTATATTTTTAATAACTACCTCGAAGAATATGAGGGCCATGAGGCTAGAAGCTTATTCTCTTACTTTTGCTTTATCATAAAATTGGCATGCGGTCAGTATTAATGATGCATGAGCTACTGGAACGTAAATTGATTTTAGGGCCGTATTCGAAATTGTTCCTTCAACCGTTCTTTTCCTGAGAAAGCCCATGTACAGTTTACATTGTGATTAAGAAGGTGCTTGAAATCACATAGTTTAAGGAACAATTTTACGGGCCTCGAGTAAAATTAAACAGAGTTGTTTTAGTTCAATATTGACCGAGATATCGCGCTTTGGAGAATTCGGCCTATGACGTCATATACCATGGCAGGGACACCCTTGGTTTCTTCCACCTTGCTTTCATCAGGCAGTGATGCACTCAACGTGAAACTTAGATGAAATGAAGGTTGAAGAAACCTAGAATGCCACTACTGTGGTGGATGACGTCATAAAACGAATTTTTCAAAGCGTGATATCTCGGTTAATATTGCGTAAAGAGTTGTTGTTTTGACAGGTCTCATTATTTTTAGTTAATCCACAAGAATCTCGCATTAAAACATGATTCTCTGACCAGCACAATTGACCCATTTCTAAAAATTCAAATTTTTGAGGTTCGAGCTCTTTAAGTATAGGTCTTACATTTAATTTACATTTTTAATTTAAAACATGCTGTGTTACTTGGACAGCGTTTAACAGAAAGGAACTAAGCCACATCAGCCTCGTCTTTAATTGAGCAATTTAATTTTTTACGAGAAAACGTTTGTCTGGATTCCTTTAAAATTTGTGACGAATTTGCTTCGTACTATGTAGAAAACTCACTCAAATTTGCACAAAAGCACTCACAACTGTTTTCATGTAAAAAATTACATTGCCCAAGTAAATGTGGCAATAGCTGATGTGGCTTTGTTCCTTTCTGTTTATGACGCGGTCCACTAGTCGAAGTCCGTATACGAATACAAATACTCATTTTTACACAAAAATATATTTGGTTAAAAAAATCAATAAATAAAATATCAACAAAATACGTCAATCGATGAGCTCATCGATTTTCGACGTTGAGATACATACAATGCAAATAATTACACAATATATTTACAAAATAGGATGAGGTGACTGAGGTGAGGAGTGACAAGTCTTGGAACTCGAAGCGAGTGAGCAGGGGTTGATTACCCGTGGTAGGGGGCGGGGTACGCTGGTGCGTAGGCGGGGGCGTAGGCCTTGGGAGCGTAGGCGGGGTGAGATCCGGGTTCCTTGTGGACAACGGCTTCGAAACCGTATCCGTTATCGGCGTAGGTCACCACTCGCTTGCTACCGTCAGGTTCGACTAACGAGTAAGTTCCCTTAACGTAGTCTCCGTCCCTGGATTCCTCCTGGCTCTTGACGTCGTAGGTGTGCGGGTCGTTGACGGTGTAGGCGAAGTTGTAGGCGGGGTGAGCGTCAGGGTAGACTGGGGCAGCGTACGCGGGGGCCTTGTAGGCGGGTGCGTGGTAAGCGGGGGCGACGTAGGCTGGTGCGTGGTAGGCGGCGGGAGCCACGTAGGCGGGTGCGTGGTAGGCGGGGGCGACGTATGCTGGGGCGTGGTAGGCGGGGGCGACGTAGGCGGGTTTGTAGGCCGGGGCTACGTAGGCTGGTTTGTAGGCTGGGGCGACGTAGGCTGGTTTGTAGGCGGGGGCGACGTAGGCTGGTGCGTAGGCGGGAGCGTATGCCTTAGCTGGGCCAAGCGAGAATGAGGCGGAGGATGTAGCGCCTCCATAGGCGTAGCTTGGGTATTGAGCCTGTGCTACGGCTACGAGAGCTGCTAAGATATAAAGCTGGAACAGGAAAATATTTTCAATTACTTTTAAGAAAATTGACCACAGGAAGGAAATGTAGACATCAATTTTATCATTAAAATTTAGAATTGATTCGCGCAGTTTTTGAAGAAGACGGCGACAGCGCAGGGGAGCGTCCCCACGGTTCATCGAACGCAAGGCGGAGGCGCCACACCTGCGCATCTGCCGGCTTCCGAGCGCCACGCAGTCTCCTCACGAATCGTCTCATCGTACATTGTCGCCAGTTCCCACTTATAAATAAAAAAAAATAAATGTGTACAAATATCGTACGAACTGAAAGAAACTCTCCGGACGACAGTAGACGAAACAGAAGTTTTCTCAATCTGCCGTGCCAAGGAAAAACGCCGTATGAGCATTCGAGAGTTTCCCAATTTTCCCGGATAAAATATGTATTTTTGGAGAAAATTGCGCGTAGTTTCCCTTGAAATTTTCAGATATTTTACTCTAAATCGCGTAAAAAATTGTCTGAAAAAATTGAAAACAAATATTCACAATTTTCCCCATAAATTCAGTTCCTATTGACGAAAATTTGGCAGTGGCTGAAGGCTCATACGGCGTTCTTCGTGAGCGCGGCAGTAACAGATGATGGAATAAACTTGATTTTAGGAGTTTGTGCAGCATTTACACTCTTATTTCGGGAAAATACGATTTATTAGAACAAAAACCCAAGGAAATAACGTAACTGTTTGCTGTAATATTGGCCTCTGAGTCCACCCACTGTCCAAGAAAGTTCTAACTTGTGGTTTTTAAATATAATCGATAAAACGTAGTAATAACAACATTTATCGCGTATTCTGACTGTTAATATTTTGCACCTCCTTTCGCAGTCCTCTTTTAGAGTGAAATGAAAACTCCCCTTCAAGTGATTTGGGGTGCTTAAAACCTTACTACCGTGCAACTTTGTTTTGACTGCAGCTGAATTTCTATCCTGGTGCCTTTACTTAAAAAAACACCCCAAATAAAATTTTAAAAGAAGGAAAAATGAATGAAGGAAATTTTTGGACGAGTTGTTGTCATAAATTGTACAAACGTGCAAAACGCCTACCTTCGATTTTGACGCGTTGTTGCATATCTCTACTTCTGTCTTATTTTTTCAAAAGAAGTCAAACTTCTTCAACTTTTTAGTGATTTGAGATTATCAATCTTCTTACCTCCGGATTCACGTCTTATTTTGTTGTTTCCTTCTAACAACAAAGGAAAATTGACAAGAAAAAAGGGTTGCTGGAACGAATTGCAAATGAATACGTGAATCTAGAGATAAAAAGAATGATCATCTCAAATGAGGGATTGCAGAACAAGGCACGCAAGTGCAGGTTTTGCTATTTCGAGAAATACGTGTTTTAAGTTTTGAAATTACATGGATCCTTATGGTGGAAAAAAAGTGGGGGGGGGGGGTTAACCGACGGTTTTTGCTTGTCAGGATGGAGATATCATTTAGATCGCATTTACCAAAAAGGAACCAGCGCAATTACAGTGTTTTCAAAATTGACATTATTTTCGTGAGAAGCCAAAACTATTTGCTATTCTGGGAGATTTTTTTAGATAATTATGAAGAGGTAACTTTTTTACAACACTGTAATCGCGCTGGTTCCTTTTTGCTGAATGCTATATAATTTTCCGACTTGAGCCGTTTATATTTTCCTCCGCCAGAAATCGCGCGGAGCTTACGGATGGCACGGATTGCCGATGACGCAGTGCAGCGGAGCGCGGCGGCGGTCTGCGCGGCGCACCCGGTTTGGTGACTTGAACGCATGAATACAAAAAGAGATCACGGCGAAACAATGTTGTCGGCGACGAGGGGAAAGACCGAGAATCGTGCGGGTAGACGACAGAGCCGATTAGAAATTTCCATACGATGTGACGGCCCTGGACGGAGAGTAAAAGTGAATGATCCAGTTGTTGCGTGCCAGGGCGGAGGGCACTCTTCGAGCCTCACACTGAAAGTCCAAGACGACCTTGGGGCCGCACCGGTCCGGCCTACCTGAGACCTACTTCCTCATAAACACGACTATTGACACACATAACATCTGCGACGTTTATGCTCTTATGTCACACATTCCCCAAGTTGCCAAACGATGTTTCCCTGCTTAATAGCCAGCCAGCGGACTGATTTTTGATAGTGATAGACAAAGCTGTATAGACAAAGAAGACATGAAGGATGGAGGGATCCTCTTGGTGGAAGCGGGTGGTTGCAATGGACAAAGGACGTAGGTAATAGACAGCGTAGATTCGTCGCTCTTCTGACAAGAGGGTGTAACTGCACTCTGCGATGAACCCTCTTGTCCATACAACTCAATGCTTTGCTGGGCTCATCTCAATGTGTAGTTACGCCCTTATATCAGCCAGGCGATGAACTAACGGCAATCCGAGAGAGACCCGATTGTTAGTTCATCCTTTATCCCCTTAGTCCATAAGAACCAGTCATTTCAACTAATAGGATCGCTCTTTACTCATTATGTCTTCTTTGTCCATAGCTTTGTCTATAAAGTTCAACTATCAGCCCGCAGGCTTTTTGATTTCATATGAACCGAATGTACGGTGTTCAATTGCGGCCGCATTTTTCGGTTCATGCGACCGCTCTCTTGGTTCTGGGAACCGTATCCTCGGTTCATGCAACCGAGTTTTTTCATTAGTTCTGTTCGGTTTGAATGCGCGGTTGCATGAGCCAAAGAAACGGTTTTCTACGGTAGTAGAATATCGGAATTTCTAATAGCGGAAAGTTTTCTACCCCTCGAGTTACCACCCTTTCTGAGCCCTCACCGGGTCAGTTCGTGAACTCGACGACCTGGAATGAAAATTCACGATAACTTTGCGGACGAGAATCAAGCCGATCAAAACCCCATCAAACGGTGCATTTTCCGACGAGTCTCCCTCTCGAGGCAATGTTATTATGAGAAAAATTAGACAGCCTGAATATTTTTGAAAGAGTCCATTATTCGTCAATTAAAAAGAACAAAAACAAAAAAAAACTGTAATTTATTCAGGGGAACAAATTTTTGTCAGTGCTTTAGCAATTCATGTGAAATATTTTTTTTTTTTTTTTTAATTTTGCCAGCGTATCTCCATTCTCTTTATTGGATACATGACACTCAAGGAAAACTTGAGGAAACTGAAAAAAATTGTCCAAATATTAGAGAATGTATCGACGATTTGCCCTTGTGTTGTACTATTCATATGTAAATTAAGAATTTTGGACCAACTATTTGCCCTGAGGGCTTAGCTCGCTCGACTTCTTAATTCGTTTTATGTGTACTTATCTAAATGCTTAATATGCGACAGTATTTTACACCGTCCATGTTATCAGCACATAAGAACTTGGCGTACTTTTAATGCGGGGCTGCAAGGAAATGTTTTAGTTTGAGTGGGTAGAATCTTTTTTACGAGTGTAGAGATGCAAAAAGAAGGAGGTGAAGACAAAAGCAGAAACATCTGAAAAAGTTAGGAAATTTCTAATATTTTAAAATGAGCTAAAATTTTCACTACCTTTTTCAAATTTATTGAAAATTGTTCATAGATTCTTTTCAAATGTAGAAGAAAAATAGTTCCTGGTTTTTTTTTATTTACTTATGAGTAATTTTTACTTCGACCTTATCTCCTAACAAAAACGGGGGAAAAAAATCGCCCATGAGAAAGAAAAATTTTATTTAATGGCGATAGTATTTTGAAAATATTTTTGCTTGTACCCATTTATTGACTAAGGGCTGAAAAGAGAACATCTCTACATTCCACTCCGCCTAGTATGAAAAATAAGAATGTTGATAGATATTTTATAGACCACAGTCGGTAACATCTCATCATAATTAACATTGAGGTGGATCTTCAGCTTTTTAGTGAACGAATCCGTAGTCGAACTATCAATTTATAAATTTTGAATTTTAGGATGTTTCTAAAGAATTTCCAAGTATCACATTATACTATTTTTTGTACATAAGTTGACCAATTTTCACCTAAAGGTTAACCTAGAAACATTTTGGATTTGCTTTAAAAGTACGTTGCGAGTAAAAATCGCGAATCAAAAGGCAAGACAGTTTGCGGTATTCACTTGGGACGTATACATTCATGGTTATTTCAAAGTGTTTCTAGGTCAAAGTCCGTGTGAAAATTGGTCAAATTTTAAATAAAAAACACCGTAATGTAATGCTTGGAAAATATTAAGAAATGTCCTGAAATTCAGTAATTATCAATTGATAGATTGGCTAGGGAACCGTTCTCTAAAGTTCTCTTGAACCATCTTAAGTACTGCAGCAATTTTTTTAATGAATGGTGCGCAAATAGTACCAATACCAATAGTCACCGAAGGCTGCTTTAAGATAGGAATAAGGTTGTAAGGTGTGACAGAGGTTGAACGAAACCTCATGTGTCACGAAGTCTAACCCTTCATTTTAAACAATGAGTTCTGACAATCTTGTTAAACGCGTGATCTTGAAGTGTCGAAATTTCATTGAGGAGTGAGAGGAAACAAAAACACGAGTTATTAATGAGTCGAATGACTTTGAGCAGGGTATAGCGCACTTGGTCAGTAGGAGGAAAGAGCGTTGCTCCTTGCTCGACGAAGAATGAAGGAGAGTACTTGTAGATGATTGATTAGTTCAAAAAGCCCGTGCGGTTTATTGCAGTTCTTGAATGTCGTATTGTGTGCACGAGCAGTTATATGTGAGGGCTTATATACGTTTTCGAGCCAGTTACAAGTTCATTCAGAAAAAATGTTGCCACATTGCTCACAATACGACAATTCAATCACCGTTTCAAACTCGTTCAAAATCGATGGCTTAATGCAAAAAATTCGTATCTCAGTTCCAATGTTGAAAAATATTCGTTTATGTTTCATTTTCTTTGAAGAAAACCAGTTAAAATGTTTTATAAAAAATCTATTTGTGCGTTTATTTTAGAATTAGTGAAGAAAATTCAGAGAAAATTTCAATTGTATCTTGTTCCTTTAAAAAATTTAAACTTGAGCATAAACTTACAACATCTCAATTGAAGAAACTTATGTTTTTTATTTTAGCCATAGATATGACAAGCTTTTATTGCTAAAACGCCTTTAATTCCATGTAATTAAGTACTGAATTCCTAGTAAAAGGTGCTCAATGTATGGAGAGTGTCTGAGCATTACTTTTTCATGCCAATCTATATCTAACATAGTTCAATTATTTCTTTCCCCTAAAAAACTTGTCAAAATAGACATAATTAAATCTCAATTTCTGTTTGCAAGCTAATAGGCTTTCATACATCTGTCATAGGATTATATAAGAGGAATGACTCATTGGTGCGGAGCTATAGACATTAATTCCAAAGTGTAAACCACTACGTATGTTTCCTGAGGTTGAAACAACAGTACTTTAAAAGATAATGTAAAATAATTTGCAAGAAAGAAGATTGCCGAAATAAAAAAAGAACGAAAACAAAGATCAAATCCTGAAAAATTGAAGATATCTCACGAGAGGTAACCAGAACGCAAAAATAATTGATCGGATCCAATCGCTACTTTTGTTAAAGAACGCCATTCATTCATTTCTTGATGATAAAAAAAAGTATTGATGATTTTTAATTATATTTGTTTAATTTGACCGACTTGGTTTAAACTTGTGAGGAAAATTGAGGTATCGGTTTTTGGTTTTTTTCAAATCAAAGTATAATCTAAAACTATTCCCCTTCAGAAGTTTAGATTCGCAATTAGAGCTGACTATCATTAGTTTATGTATATTTTGAAATGCTCCAATGCACGTTTCTAACTTTTAACTCGTTTTAGTTGATATTATGAAAATACCATTTAATCCTTTCCAACCTCATCATGCTTCAATGAGTACGTGCTGGGAATTTTGAAAAGGAAACAATAAGCACTAATGCATTGAAGAAAAACTTCAATTGTCTTATAACATCGATAGTGAAACTGCAAAAATGCGTATCTCGATTTGCGGCCTTGCAGACTTCCTGTCATACTTTATCCTCTAAACGGAAAACTACTCATCGCCTTTCCTTGAAAATTTGGGTGATTATTCTTCTCTTTGTTAAAAATATTCTGTAAAAATTCCAAGCCATAATGTTGATTCGATCTCCTTTTACAAAATAAAATAGGAGTGGAGATGTACAAACACCAAAAGCGAAGTACGCATTTTTACAGTTCACTCTCGATATTGCTCACCTCATAGTATAATTAATGTTAAAGAAAGATAAAATAGCTCATCATTTGCGCAGTAATCTTTTGCAAGACCTAACGCACCACAAAACCGCACCAACGGAGCAACCGAAAAACAACAAAAAATCTCGCTTTCAGGGTAAACCTGGCAACAGAGCCGATAATTTTTTGTGTACTTTTGAATATTATCTCACGAGAATACTTTTTTTTACGCCGAGCGCGAACCGGTTCGCTTTTACGGCTGCCTTTAATGCACCGCCCGCTTTCCGAGGCACAAACCATAAAGCGAATAACGAGCCTTTCATGAGGGCGACGGATTTTTTGTCGAAGCTGCACCGAAAACGAGGATTGAGCAACATGGACGAAACCGAAAGCGAGTCAAAGAGAACCGCTTTTTGTCGGAGCGAAGCGACGAAGGCGGGGGTGAGACACTGCACTTAATCCAATAGGTCACTGCACTGAAGGGGCAAAACAGGAGCGAGACACTTGAACGTACCTTAAACGCCATTGTTCGGGTCGGGGTGTTTCTAGGCAAAACTCGGTGTGGATACTGTGAAGCCGGTGCCGCTGAGCCGCGTTTTATAGTCAAAATATTATATTCGCGGGAGGCCTGAAGTGGCGCCCCTCGCTGCCGGTTGGGTTCGCCCGGAGGGACCGGTTGAAAATCCCGCCAGGGACCGGGCCGGTCATGCGGTGGTGTGGCAACCGGTCCGCCGGTACGCGGCTCCCCGCCCCGCTAATGACCGGCTAGATTTTGTATTACAGAAAAAAGGTTGTCGCTTGTTGCGAACATTATGCAACAATCGATCTAGTTGGACAAAATCCTTTCACCAAAGGTGGCCGGTCGCTTTCTGGAGTATATCTATGTCAAAATTGATCCGTACTTATTATTTAAATTGTATCGGGCGAGCTCGTAGTTTTGCCAAGAGGGCCGCGGTCGTCGCACCACTGCGCCGCCGCGCAGTGGGCCTCAGGAATTTCAAAACCTCCCTAGGTCTCTGTCCTCTTCTAGATGGAGGAATGTTACTTCTTTCGGAGCTTGCAGAATAGATCCGAACGATTTAATTTTTTTACAAGACTGTGCATTTTCCGACCAAAATTGTGCTAATTTTTGCATGTGATTGGAAGAAAAATTAGCGAATTTTTTTTTTTATTTGATTATTCGCCCCCTTGTTTCCCAGAAAAATGACCCTTACAAAAAAATAAAAAAAAAAAAAAAAATCCTTTCGTTGAAAAGTAGTGACGTTCTTTCGTCCGTGAAAATTCGATCTTCTTCGGAAACCTTTCAAATGACCTTTTTTTAACCCCAATATTGAAGTTATGAAACCAGAAAAAAGGTCAAAACATTTTGAGCTATTTGTCGCCCCTTTCCCTCCAATCAAGCGTTCATGACGTATAGGTCCCTATCCTCGATTACTTGTGAAAATAAGAAGGCATAACGCTCCCCTCAACCTTCTTGCTCCCATACAGCATTACGTATTTAATGGACAACCTCCTAGGTTACGACTGGTAAGAGTCTCTGGGTCTCATGTGGGGTTCTTATGGATATATCCGTGGCTGCTACAGTGCTACGCGGCCCAACTCCCAGAAGCCGCTCGTAGGCCGTGGGATAACCCACAAACCACATAGATCGGGCTCAACCAGGAAGTATATCTCCCTTTGATAGTCGCTAAAATTATGAAAATTAGTCCCATAGATCTTCAGAATGAGCTGTGACAAAAAATGAACTTTATTACATTGCATGTTTCAATGGTATAATTTACAAATGTATTTAATAATATAAAAACCTTGGGTCATATTTCCAAAATCTGAATAAAACGGACTCATCTTGGGACTATCACCAGTCAATGGCCGAACAAATCATGGAATTCGCCCCACAGAACTGTAGGACGAACTGTGACAAGAAATAAAAATTAAAAGGTAAGGTAGCTTATAGTAATAATCAGGGCCGGATTTTTAGGGGAGGGTGCCGGGGGACCGTAGAACCCCAGCCCCCTCGCAATTTTTTCCTGTCTTCAATATCCTCCAGGGGTCTTTAAGGTCTAAAAGACGGATTCAGAGAGGCCGTAAGACTGGAAGTTTGAGTGTCATGGGGCTCTTAAATTCTAGGATTTAGGCCTTAATGACCAGGACTTCGGGTCCCTGAGCAATAATCCAGCCCTGGTAATGATGAACTCCGACCTTTTTTTGCCGGGTGTCTACAAGTCCGGAATTTCCGGAAAGAGTTCTGATTTTTGAAGGGCGGTCCGGAATTACTGATAAAATGCGGAATTCTGCAAGACGGTCCGGATTTGTTTCATTTTTTTTTTCCATTTATGTCGCAATTTGAGCGGGGAAATTCAAATTTTTGAAATTTGCCGAATTTCGTCAATTGGAGGTACTGAAAAAGTACTGAATTTTCTGTTGAGGAGGTACTGAATTTCTTGGGAATGTACTGAAAAGGACTGATTTTTGGCCGGTCGGTTTTAGTACACACCCTGTTTTGGTTTTGTCCGTCGGAATGAGAAAAGTTACCCGACGAGCGACGTCTGGACGCGGATTGGGTAAACTTGAGGAGACTTGGCCGCGGGGCGATGCGAACATCTGCGATGGGTTGCGAGCGGTGCGCCCGGCGCACGGGACTCCATTAGGCCGTTGTACCTGTCCCGCCGGGTTCGCCCATAAATTACCTCGCTTCCCCCGTCCCCCGTTGCACCTGATACGGAGAGCTAGTAAATTAATTAACATCTCGGTACTCGCCGCTTTGTCTATTTGTAGCCCCGTTCATTCGCCCGAGCTTTTCGTGTTTTCACGCCTTTTGACACTCCCTCGCCCCCTTTTCGCACTCCCACGCATGTGCCGTTCTCTTTCTTAATTTACACCCGACCGATCGGATACGGAGCTTCATTTATTAGAGTTTTTATTCATTTTCCCGCAGGATTTTGTCAGATCTCGTTGTAAGAGAATCCCGTATTTCGATGGCTGGAGTCAGCAAATCGGGGGAGTGACGCGCTTTGCGATACATCGATTTCTGCTTTAGACTGATCTAGTGACTGCGTCATTCTATGTAATGTGTCTGTAACCCTTGGTTCAGACAAAAAAGAACTGACATAACCTCATGTCCTAATTCCTCAAGAGTTAATTGTGTTAGTTTATAAACATTTAGTCATTGACCGGTCGTAAATCAATTGAAAACTCATTAAACAAGAGAAATTTCGATTGTAAGAAACACTTGGACGCATTTTACCAGAATGGCGCAAAGGGCGCGAATTAGATACAAGGTTCTGCGTTTGTTCACATTCGAACCAAGAGGTGGATATTATATAGAATGATGTAGCTACTAAATCAGTCTATTCAAACCTATGGAAAATGTAAATCTTCTTTGCAAAGTTATCAACTACTCCTAGAAATCCTATGCCGGGTCAAAGTGACCCGACTACCTCTTCTGGGGAACTGACAGTTCCGGTATATACGACCTTCAGATGTACACTGAAAAAAATGAGTTAGCGTCAGATGACTAAAAATGGTTTCTATACACTAACTCAAATTGTGTGATTTGGACACACATGATTTTTGGTTTCTGTACACTAACCACTATTAGTGCTGGAAACTAATTCCGCTACTCTAATTCGCATTCGGTAGGGTTGGGTCAACCTAACCTCAAAACTGAGAGAGGAGAAAACGGCTTAGNGTTCTCTTTCTTAATTTACACTCCACCAATCGGATACGGAGCTTCATTTATTAGAGTTTTTATTCATTTTTTCGTAGGATTTTGTCAGGTCTTGTTGTAATGTGCTGGTTACACGCTCAAATTCCCATCAATTTCCGATCAAATGACTAGTGCGCACTATCTACCATCAAGTTTCTGCGGCCTGCAAAAATTTGATGGTAGATGATGGAACTGTGGGGCTCATACTTCATCTGATTTCCACACAACCGTGCTTATTTCATGCTTATTTCAATCAACACGTTGTTTTAATTAATTTTACTCATCAATCTAGATAACTCTCGACCGCCATCTTGGTCATCATTTTGATCGGAATTTGACGGAAAGCTCGTGTAACCAAGCCATAAGAGAATCCCGTATTTCGATGGCTGGAGTCAGCAAATCGGAGGAGTGACGCGCTTTGCGATATGTCGATTGATCTGCTTTAGACTGATTTAGTGACTACCTCATTCTATGTAATATGGAACCCTTGCTTCAGACAAAAAAGAACTGACATAACCTCATGTCCTAATTCTTCAAGAGTTAATTGTGATAGTTTATAAAAATTTAGTCATTGACCGGTCGTAAATCAATTGAAGACCCATTAAACAAGAGAAATTTCGATTGTAAGAAACACTTGGACGCATTTTACCACTGTGGCGCAAAGGGCGCGAATTAGATACAGGGTTCTGCGTTTGTTTACATTCGAACCAAGAGGTGGATATTATATCGAATGATGTAGCTACTAAATCAGTCTATTCAAACCTATGGAAAAGTATAAATCTTCTTTGCAAAGCTATCATCTACTCCTAGAAATCCCGTGCCGGGTCAAAGTGACCCGACTACTTCTTCTGGGGGACTGACGGTTCCGGTACATACGACCTTCAGATGTAGGTCTACAAATACATCATAATAAAAAGAGTCAGACATCGAATTTGAAAAAAAGAAAAAGAAAAAGAAAAATCGAGTGTCAACATAGTCAAAGATATGAAATACGTAATTAGGCTTCGTTTTTTATCACGCTTCCCGAATCTAAGCGACGCGACACCTCATTGGCAGCATAGAGCGGAGCATCGCGAGTTGACGCCTCAGGCCATCGCGCCTTCAATTTTGCAGATGCAACACGGACATCCATCAAGCACGAATAGTTGTATCTCTGCGCCGCGCCTTCATCAATGCGCCTCATTTCCCTTGCTCTACTCTCTGAGTGTATCCCCGCTTGTCATATTTGTAGTGGTTCCTATTTCTCAACATCGCATTTAGAGGGAAAAAAGACTCGGGAGTGGTATTCTCGCTCGCAAATTTTCTCTTGCTAAAAATTAAAGTCAAGAAAAAACATTTTGAACGTGAAAATAGTCGAAAGTTTGCTCTTGACATTGAATCTTGCATAAGAAAAACTTCAAACCCCCTTTTTCGGCGCAAACCTAGTGTGTTTCTGTTAAATCCAGTTTATTTTTCACGTCCTATTTGATTTGTTGAAAATGAGGAAACTCACAAACCCCCCATGAAAAGAACCCCCTTAACATTGAGTCTTGGAGAAGAGGAACTTCAAAACCCTACTTTCGGTTCAAATGTAGTGTGTTTCTATTAAATCCACTTTGTTTCTCTCCCCCTATCTGATTTGTTGAAAATGAGGAAATTCACAAACACCCTATGAAAAGCTCTGTGCCATTTTTCCCCAGGTTATTTTCAAATCAGCGTTCTGTTTTCTCCGTGCATGGAAGAAAAGGCTCAAATACGAACCCTTGTCTTATCCCGTAGCATTTTGCGTTCGCATTCAAAGCGTGAGAGACGAACGAATTCCTAAGCGCGGGTATGCCCAAATCAGATCAGACAGTGACCTTGAACTTTTCACCTCTTTCTCACGTCCTGCTTCGCATTGCGTACCCCGCACCGGGCAGTAATTTCAGTCTGTTTTGCGCCGGGCCTCTGGCGCTACGCCAACTCAACGTGATCAGCGTGTTTGATCAGAGCATGCCTCCCCCTCCCTTCTCGCCCCTGTATTTCAATAGTCCGAGAGGTTTTTGCATAAAATTACTTGCACTTTCAATCTAGGAACCACAAGAGAATAGACGCTAAAATGGAATGTTTACCGGTGTTATCTAATGTTTGCTCTTTTTCCGCTCTTTTGGACGCATGCAAGTAGGATTTGCACTTACCAACGCAATGCCAGCAAATAAATTTTGGTCTCTGATTGAGCCAACAGCTTTTTACCTTACCTCTGTTTGTAGTTTTTTCCAATTTTTTTTTTTTTTTTTTTTTTTTTTTTTTTTTTTTTTTTTTTGCAAGAATTGTTCTTATCCTCAATTTTAATTGAGTATACTGAAACATTCATATAGGTTGTTTTAATTTCACAAAGTCATGAACACTGGAAATCTGATCCATATTTATTTACAATGAGTCCATTGAAATAGGAATAGACAAGTCGAATAATGGCCATCCAATATAATATGTTTTTAGTTTCAAAAATTGTGTCACCAGAAAACGTTTTGACTTCAATATTCGGAAATTTTGAGGCTTGCAATTGACTCACAAGCCCATATAAAACTTGCCTTATATATTTTTTTGGTTTGAGTACATTGGTCAACTAACAAGTTTTGGGTTACTAAAATATATAGATTCTGGGTCGGTTTGTAGCGCTGATTCCGGATTTTGCCTTCGGTTTTTCTCCCTCATCGTTTAAGTTCTGCTCGATAAAAATCCAAATTTCCCCGAAAAAGTGTAATTTCCCGAAAAAACTTTTATTTTACAAGAAAAAATAGTGCATTTTAAGGTAAAACCATACTTATTCTAGGAATTAGTCTCTTTGGAGACTTAAACGCCACTGTAGAAAAGTAAGACTTGCCTTCCAGGGACGGGTCCAGGCATTTGGCAGCATTGTTTTCTCTACATTTAAAAAACCCTATGATAAAGAATCGAATCTAGTTGGAGGGACCGGCCTCTTCAAAAATCGATTTTTTACCATATGATCAAATGGAAAGAAAACAATGTTGCCAATTTGCTGAATTTGCTTCTACTCGCTAAAAATGAACACCACGGACCCAAACTCCGCCATAAGGTAACTGAAGCAGCTCCTTGAGAAACTGAAGTGGATTGGATCTCCCGGCGCAGGAATCCCTCTTTGGGCAGCTTTGTCCGCACTGTACATTGTTTCAGGCCGGTCAAGGTGGTAACCATTGTTGTCGGCTTGAACTATCAAGAACTATCTTTTCAGACCCGCATTTGGTCCAGTCCACAAGTCGTCGAGGCAAACTTCATGCCTCCCGTGTCTTATCTTTTGTTTGAAAAAATATGTTCCTGAACACGTTCCCTGTGATATGAAGGCGAAGCCAATACCGTGAATCATAGTGCTAGGGAAAACGTTGTATGAGCTTTCAGACGTTGCCAAATTTCCTTCGATAAAATACGAATTCTTTGAGAAAATGTAGAATATATTTCTTCCAATCCTTTAGGCAATTTTGTTCGAAATTTAATCTAAAATATCTGAAAGTTTCAAGAAAAAATATGCATTACTTTCCTAGAAAATAACCATTTTGTTGGGGACAATTTGGCAACGTTTGAATGCTCTTACGACGTTCTTCCATAGCGTGGCTGTGCGCGAACAGATTATTGCCCTCCGCCCTCGCGCGCTCAAGAGCACTTGGCCCTATTGTTTAATTAGGTGGAACTTGAGTACCCTTAGGATATAATAGATCCTTTCACTGCCGCCGCAGCTGTTATTTTAATTTATAAGTCAAAATCGCCGGTCTGTTCCTTTGTGATATCATTAGAGCGATATTTTATTCACCGGGTCGGCTCAGTTTTATGAAAAATTGTGTCACAACAAATTGATAGCAATGTATTGTCTGCGCTTTATTTATGGATTAATGTCTACCCCCTTCCCCGCCACCTCGATGTCTCCTCGCCCTTTTTGCGTGGTCGGCGGTAAAAGCAGGTTCTGTTTTTTTTTTTCATCTGAAGTGGTCAATTTTGAGAGGAACAAAGCTTGCCAAACGACCGGGGTCTGGAACTTTGATCCAGCACATGTCGTCGTTTCTAGGAATTAATAACAAAACATCATTTCAACGTTTTAAAATTTCCTTTTGTAAACGGTATTTTTACCGGGAAATTACTTGGAAGCTTCATTATAGATGTTGTAACTTAGATATTCTGTCATTCAAAACATGAGATGCTGCTGATGTCCGTCTGAATGTTGTCACCTGTCGGCCAAAGTATCACAAGCGCCCTGCGACGTCTCCAAATTTTCGCCGCAATTTTATTTTTTAACAGAGAAATTATTGGTTGAATCTGTCAGAAAATTTCACTGAATATTATCGGCAGCGCAAAAAAAAAATTCAATGAAATTTTCGGACAACTTCGTTGAACAATATCTCTGTAAAAGAATGAAAGGCGGTAGAAATTTTTGAACGTCACATGGCGCTCGTGATACTTTTGCCGGAAAGTGACGATGTGAGTCTCAAGTGACTTTTAATCAATTTCCTTCGCCAATTTTAAATTATTCGCGTTTTTGAAGGACCTTGTTAACTGTAAGTCTTTGATCAATATAAAATCTGTGCAGCATTACCAAAATGTAAATCCCGTTCTTCTGTTGTTTGTTACAGGTAATGATCGTTGATTTTCTTCACCTGGACCACGTTTGTCACGTCCAAGCGTCTTCTTCTCGTATGTTGCATGATTGTTGTTCGTTTTGTCCGTATTTGGATCCATAGAAAATTTGATGTAGGTCACTAATAAGATTTTTACAAACATTTGATATCTTCAAACGGTTTTAATGACCTTTTTTCAACTTCATCTCGCATTGATAACACCACATAAATATCAAAAATCGATCCAGTTTGCACTAAGTCCGAAGTAGACCAAGCATTCATTACGTGGAAAACATATTTTGCGCATTCCATTGGTATTATGCATTCGCAATAATTAGATGTGTAAAAATATATTTTGCGTAATTTGGTTCCATACGTGAATATCTTTGAAGCGTGCGCATCAAATATTCTTGATTTTGCCATTCATTTTGTCATCAGCAAAGAGGTGGATTGGAAACCATTTCAAAGATACATCCCAAAGATGTTACAGACAGGGTAAAATGTTGATTCATAAATACAAAAAATAAGAATAGGGAGAAATATGGCATTCATTATGATAATTATGAAACTTCTAAAATCTGTTGCCCAAATAATTTAAATTTACAATAAAGGCTCTTTTTTCCTAAATAATTATTATCAAATCAATTTCTTATACCGATAAAAATAGTTTCTCTTCTTCAAAAGTTTTGCTTGACTCAAATTTTAAAATTAAGTTTCGAACAGAAAGTAGGGATCATATAATTATATTTCTAAGTCATTACTTTTTGCGTTGTAAAGTGTGTAACATATCGAGAGTCTCCGTCGTCCAAGTTCTCTGTCTTTTGAAATGCACGATTCAATATCTCTCATTGAGTTATTACAGATGGAGACACCTGAGGGGTCCAGGCAACCATCGGCGTGTAATCATTGTCATTAAGCGCCGAGTTGGTTCATTGCTTTATATTGACTGGGGCAATCTCTAGCTGGCAGGTAGTTTTTACGCTGTTAGTAGCATGCAGAATCGGTTCAAATGAAATACCGGCGTTGCCACTGCCGCAGCACTTGCTCAAGATGATAAGTCGATGTGATCCCTTTGTAAATTGAGGAAAATACAGATAAAGATGAAAAAATACCTGGAAATCTATGACAGGATAAAACTTTACACACTGGAGAGAAGAAATGAGCTCAGTGCTTCATTTTTTCACAAGGTATTAAATGATTCTAATTTTTTGCGAGGTACCTCTAGTTGCAATTTTTTTTTTGAAAAAAAAGAAAAAATGTTCAACCCTGTTAAATCTTTCGAAGTATTAATATTTAGAAAATCAATTAATTTTTATCAAAGAGAATTTAGAGAAGGAGCACTTCTATTGCTTACATGGACACCACGCATTGCAAAAGAGGTCGGTTATATGAACCGAAAATTTGGTGCCTTATATCATCCCAAATTTTCGATTTATCTAATTGAACTTTAAGTTCATACCACCAAATGTTCGGTTTATGTAACCAGAATGTTTAAATCTACGTTAGTTTATCGGTTTATTTATTGTAATAATTATTGAAATTGATAGACAAAGAGGAACAAGGGAAAATGGAGCGTTCCTATTGGTTGAAACGGGTGGCCGTTCCAGATATAAAGAGAAAAAATGATGGACTAACTAAAGGATCTTCCATGGGTTGTCGTTACTTAGTCTACTTACCTCATTTGTGCGATGCAACTAACCGCTTCCACTAATAGGATCGAACCGTTTTCCCTTTGACTTCTTCATGCTTTGCGATGTATCGATTGTTATGCCATTTAAACCTATGGTAAAGGATCGATAAACAGGGCGTTCGCAGCGAACACCTTAATATTCGATTCTTCACCATGGGTTTAAATGGCAGAACAATCGATACATCGCAATTCACGCCACGCCACTGGTGCGTGCTACCGTTGCACTAACAGTCTCATCTTCAACCTCCAACGAGATCAAGTAGGCAACAGCGGATCCCGAAGTAGCCTACCGGTCTTTTTTTATTGTTCTTGCGGATTGCGTCTGGCTCTCGTTTTTCAGTCCAATTAACCGCAAGGAGACGTCATACGAGCAATATAAATATGATCCGTGTCCAGTGTTCTGCCGTGATAGCGAAGAGAGCAGTAAGTACATTTCTGCATGAGCCGTGGTTAGCACATGATTTCATGGGTCTCGAGGTTCATCCCAGCATGCAGTTACTGCTCTCTTCGTCATAACGGCAGTGTTGCAGTCGCGGGTCGACTCGGTGAAGCCGTAGATAATACGGGCATCACGGTGCTGCACTATTATGGAAGAAAGCTGTAAGTGCAATCTGGGGTGAGCCTCGAGACACGTAAGAGCATGTGCTAATCAAGGCTCATATAGAAATTCACTTACGGTGCTCTTCCGTAACACCGTAGAACGGCGGCGTTCGCTCCTCCTGGTCGCGTGATGCGTGCGCTCCGAATGTCATTATCAGTGATCGGTGATCGACGCACAGTAGTATGAGCTAATGGAAGAGGTCGGTTATGAAATTTTTGAATGAAATTTCAAATTTCGATGTTCATTTCGTCACAAATTCCATATCAAGGGATGTTCCTGATAGAAGAAACCACTTTTAAACATTTTTGTTTCGTATTCACGAAAATATAATCTTTCAAAGTTTCCAGTTTTAGTCCGACTTCTGTTATTGACTTGGTCCGGTGTGCGACGCGACGCAGGGGATCGAATCAGAGGCAGGTTTTGTGGGAGCTCTATTCTGCCGTCATAGTCAATCGAAGGCTTGGTTTATGAGACTGAGGGGGGGGGGGGAGGTCGGAAAATCCAACTTTTAGCGCTCTGTATTTCACGAACGGTTCTTCAGGTCAGTCGTTGATGAGCCATTCCGGTGCTCCCATTCCTGTCCTTCAAAAGTTCCGGGATTCGGATATGTTTTGTTCTAATTTCTCCCTTTCCATAACCGCCAAAAGTTCCGGGATTTTTTTTGATCCTGTCACATCGTGAACGCAGACGCGGAAACCGAAAAGTAACTACTCGCGATCGCGAAAGCATATCATAATTATAGTTTTTTTAGAATTTTTAAACACCTGACGATGAGCGGTTGCTCGAAACGGCCGCAGTAGAAAAGTAAAATCATCAAAAATCCGGAAAAATCGGCAGGGAAAAGGTTTCATAACATCTAGTTTCGAAAAAGTTCCGGAAAATACAAAAGATCCGGAACATTTCGGGAATTTCAAAAGTTCCGGGAAAAATTTAGGAAAATCTCAAAAATTCCGGAACTTGTTCCGGGAAATGGGAGCACTGTCATCCGATGATGGTGGGTGTCGATGTGGTGCGAATGGAATCCGGAACATTTCGGGAATTTCAAAAGTTCCAGGAAATTTCAGGAAAATCTCATAAGTTCCGGAACTCGGAACTAGTTCCGGAAATGGGAGCACGGAGCCATTCGCTAATGGTGGGTGTGGATGCGGTGCGAATGGAAGCAGGAAAAAGATGGTCGGCGTTGAGATGCAGAACCGGTCGCGTTCGGGCTGCTAGACGGATGAGGATGACCAGGGTCGGTTCATTGATCTTTTCATTCATCTCTCGCTGACTGGGCGCCCGGCGCCCGGGCTGACCCCGCACTTGACTCTCCGGCGGAGGTCACCGCTCGTGGCTCGTCTGCCTCCCGTGCCACGGGTCTTCTTTCGTAATTAACCGGCTTTATGAGCCGTGCAGAATGTCATCACGGCCGCCATCCTCTTCATTCATGCAATTCATTCACAACAACAGACGACTTCCGCGGTCGCGGATCCCAGTCCTTGCGCCCTGAAGGCGTTACACTGAGAAAGATATAGTGCTCCCATTTCCTGAAACTAGTTTTGAATTCCGGAACTTTTGAGATTTTCTTGCATTTTTCCCGGAACTTCTGAAATTCTCGACATTTTCCGGATCTTCTGCATTTTCTGGAACTTTCTGAAGGCGTTACACTAAAAAAGAATCGCTGCTCCCATTTCTTGCAGGTAGTTCTGAATTCCGGAACTTTTGAAATTCCCGACATTTTCCGGATCTTCTGTATTTCCTGGAACTTTCTGAAGGCGTTACATGAAAAAAAATCGGTGCTCCCATTTCTTGCAGCTAGTTCTGAATTCCGGAACTTTTGAAATTCTCAAAATTTTCCGAATCGGCTGCTTTTCTGGAACTTTCTCGGAACTTTTGAAAAACTCGGAAAAGAATTTTGGAAATTTTCACGGTCATGGAGTGAGAGATATTGGAACAAAAAATGTTCCGAATCCCGGAACTTTTGACGGACGTGGAATGGGAGCACTGAAAAGGAGTTTGGTCGTATGGTTCGCGGATTCGGTGTTCTGTAGTCTCAATTTTATACTAGGGGGCTATGCCTCTTGTCTCCTCTATCCCATTTGGCAGAGTCATACCGAATTCATGCAGCCAGGGCTGAGAATTTTAGCTGCAGTGGACCACTAGACAAGGTACGAATTTCAGCATTCTGATACATGTTTCTCAACCAAAATTTCACGTAGAACACGATACGCACAACAAAAATTACCAAAATCAACTCCTGACGAAGATATTTAATGATTCTTGATGCGTGAATTTAAACCACCCGCTCATGAAAACTCAATGCTCTACATGATTCACATCGCGCGCTAAATGTTTATCATGACAGTCTCTGCGATGTAAAAATCTTCAACTTCAATCTCGACACCTTGGCTCAGCTATAGCAAATTACCAATAGTTTGAACAACACATGGTGGAAAATGAACATTGCTCGATTGAGAAGCTTGCTGAAACCGTTGTAGTGCGCGATTTGACTCACGTAGAGTTTTGAGTTTCTTGTGAGCGGGCGGTTCAAATTCCTCGTAATCAGTGCGAAATAAAAACGTTGATATCTTCGTTAGAAGTTGATTTCGATAATTTTCGTAGTGTGAATCGTGTTCTACGTGAAATTCTGGTTAAAAAACATGTATCAGAATGCTTAAATTCGTACCTTGTCTAGTGGTCCGTTGCAGAGTTTTTAGGGGGTCCGGTTATCACTGAAAAATTGAGTGCTGCGTGAGGGTAGAAACCCTCAGATAAGACAGATCTCTAGAGAGCTCGGACACAACTATTCGTGTCCAAGGGATGTTCGTGTTGGGTACAAATTGAAAGCGCTCTAATTTTCTTAACGACACACCTTCCTGTTCAGTTTAAAGTTAGTCTAATCGCTGTAATTGTGCCTAATTTACCTTGGTAAACACTGCAAAATACCTCTATGTGTACTAAAAATGTAACTTTGCATAGTTTATTCTCCAAAAACATCTTTAAATTCGGACTAAAAATTCTAATTGAAAAATTCTCTCATCAGAAGAATTTGTTTTAGATTCATGTTATTTCTCGGTTTCCGTTCCCAGTCCCCCGCGTCCAACCCATCCACAAATCAATGCCAATACTTACCAAACAATTTCCTTTACGTGCGGCAGCATTCTCAAGGACTGCAATTTGTAGGAAAAGTATCGGCAGAAAAGCGCGACATTTAAAATCTAAGATAGCATTAGGGAAACGGCGGCGATAGGAGTTGTGCGTGGAAACGTTGTCCTCAGCAAACCTTAATTTTATAAACAGCTTACGTTTAAAAAAAGCATACCCGTAAGAAATGGTGGCAATGCTGTCTAGACCCGCCTTTGATTGCATGAAGCCGGTCGCACATGCATTGCCAAAGTATAGCAAGGCGGCTGATCCAGATTCCGCAGGGTTCCCGCCGGTCTGCGCCGGCCACCCGCGCCCTCTGGCGGATCAGATAAAAACGCGCAACGCACGTCAGAGGATCGTCACATCTGCGCCCCAAAAACATCGGATCTTATCGGATTTTAAATGTGGCCAAACTTTTGCAGCCGAAAAAGTCAGACGATTGTATGCAAATTACAGCAGATTAGGCCCTCGGCTACAGATTTTGAAATTCGTTCAACTCTTGCACCGAGGGCTCACGATATTTATCGAGTATAATGCAAACCTCTTTCACGTCTCAACGTTAAGCGGTTAAAAATGTATATCAATTTGCTAATTACTATCCACAAAACCAAATTAATCATCTGTTCTAGGCAAGGTCATTCTCAAAATATTTAAATTGCAACTATTTTGTATTGTGTGATTTTACCCTTTTCCAAGATTTTTGTCCTACTTCCATTCATTCAACCGCAGTTCTCATTCTACGGATCTTTATGGGATTCAATGGCCACACTCTCTCTATAAAAGCACTCAGTCTGTTTTTTTTTTTTGTCTATTTTCAAGTGTAAATTACAATTTGTTTAACTTTCATTTACCTGCTTTTTCATTTAACGTCTTTCAGCGATTCTTCTTTTTTATTTTCTTGTCTTATTTCTTCTCTCCCCTTCTTTCTTCTCCCTTCCTCTCCCCTCCTCCTCTCTCCTTCCTTGTGGCTTCCGACTTTAACCATTAATATCGTAAATATTGGATTGATACAACTATTCAAGCTCCGGTGTGTTGCGCAGTATCATTCCCAATTGAAGGCGTTTTTCTTTTTCTTAAGTCGAGCTCTCCTTCTGACGTCACTCCTACTTCTTCGCTCTCTCTCCTCTCTACTTGTATTCACCTTTATTCATCATCTCGTTCCCGATGATTTTCTTCTTCCTTTTAGTTTCTCTTTCTATTCATTTTTCACTGATTTTATTCTAAGTTGATATCATCTTGCAATCGTAAAAAGCTTCTCATAAGATCATGTTAAAGTAACGAAAAAGAGATAAACAATTTCGACGAGTGAACCCTTAATCGTAGCATGTTTAATTCTTTTTTTTTTTTGGTGAAATACGTCCTATCCGGACCGAGTCTTACAGAAACGTAACAAGTCCTATTTTGGAAAATAAGTGAGTTTGGGGGAAGTTTAGAATTCAACCAGTTGTAAATCCATTCACAAAAATTCGAAGACGAGAAAAAATATTTAGGACGTGAAAATAGTAGTTGAAGTTTTTTCTTATTGAGCTCTTTTAAATGACGTTTTTTGGCAGTTTTGACCTTCCCCCTCCCCCTCTGTAACGCTTACCTGACGTTGGTCCGTATCCTCTAACACGTTAGCATAAAATGTTGTAACGCTCTCTTCGCCCCTCCCCCCTAGAGCGTTACGTAACATATGAAGGGCTCCTCAACATAAGTCTTACGGATCTATAAAACCTCAAACCTCTTTTTCTCGGTTCAAATTCGATGTGACTTGGTGCATTTCTATTGGTGCTGCGTTCTATGGTGGCTCTGAAGTAAGCTACAGCGCAATAGTGTGGATTCTTTGGTGAAGCCGAGACGGCGGTCAAAGGATGGAAGCTGCAACATGGACTGAAATCAGAGCAGCGGCGAGCCATTGTTGCCAGAGTGTGTTG
Source organism: Bemisia tabaci (assembly GCF_001854935.1). Classification (NCBI taxonomy): domain Eukaryota; kingdom Metazoa; phylum Arthropoda; class Insecta; order Hemiptera; family Aleyrodidae; genus Bemisia; species Bemisia tabaci. Next base: position 2,825,995 of record NW_017553907.1, read on the forward strand.
AAAAGTCAGCACCTATCCCCATTTAAACCCGTGTAAAATATCCACATTTTATCTTATAACCTGACAACCTTTCGGCGAGCGTACCTTTTCCCGAGCATCAGCGCGGCGAGTGTAAGTCAAACGTTACACAGACGTCTGAAAACATAAGTTAACTGCGTTCCCGTCAACAGCTCAACTCACGAAGTTCAAACCACCGCCGTAGACCGCGGTCGAGCTTGCGAACTCACCGCACTGCGTCCGAAACTCAAAACGCCTCGGGTATCTTTTGCCTTTGACGTTGCCACACGGGGATCAGACCAGTCCCGCCGACTCACCGAAGGAAGGGTGGAGTAAGTGCAGAAATTGAGGAACTTTCTGGAAAAAAGGGCCCATGTCGAAAAATCGCGTTCAAAAAAAAGTTCTTTTGAAGTTTTCATTATTACTTTTTGGCCATTCAAAGTGACTTACATCGGATATAGGAGTCCAAGCGCTGACCGTCAGTGGCCAGAATGCACACTGGAAAAAAACACATTGGATCTAGAGTCCAGACTCTTAAAAACATCGACAAAAAAAAGTACTCTTTATTCAATCAGAATCTAGCTAAAATCAAGAACCAAGCCTCTTAATTTGAGCGGATTTCGTTTTAATTCAAGCAAAAATCCGATTGAATCGAGAGTATTTTTTCTTGTCAATGTTTTCAAGAGTCTGGACTCTAGATCCAATGTGTTTTTTTTTTCCAATGCATTTTTGTCGAATGCGATTTTTCCTTTTGGGCCCTTTTTTTGGAAAGCTCCTCAATTAAGTTTTGAGAAAAGGACTTAGGATTCGTTCAAGGATCACGTATGCAACTTAAGGGAGGGGTTTATGTATTAAGTATTTTACCACATGTTTCAGAGTTAAATCGGCTTTTTATCGTTTTACTTAGACCATTTGACAATTTTGGTCGGCCAAGATGTGAACATTCTAAAAGTATTTTCAGTGAGATTTTTTTGGACACGACCCCTGGGTCATGCTCGATTTCTCGAGTCTCTAATATCACGTGCTCAAGGAGTCGGAAAGAAACGTTCTTCAACTGCGTAGACGCTTGGATTGTTAGCGACTCTTTTACTCTACAGCCGCTCAAAATTGGATCCCAATTAGCTGAAGAGAGACGTATGTGAGGGCAGAAGTGCGGCATTTTATAACTTTACTGTGTTATGTAAGTGATTATCCACTCAGTTGCCAGATTGAAATTTCAACTGAACCCTGATTTCAGGACCTGAAACTGTCGAATATCACGGGGAAAAAGTGCCAGGGGTTATCATTGTGGTGATACCCCATTTAATTGGATAATATGGACAATTTTAATTAATTCTGGGCTTTTAATTATTCCTTAGCTGGAGAAGTGCTGCAACATTTTGACTAGTAGCCTAATTTATCGGGGTACTACAACAATGAATTGGCAATATTCGAGTTGGGGCCATCTTCTTTTTTTCTGTGATAAATTTTCCTTTTGTAGGATTATTCTAATTTTCAAAAACTAAATCTTCCCTCCCTCATAATAAAAATATTTTACCAGCATTGTTCATAAGATGAAAGACCTGGAACTTGCAATTAGACATATTTCTGGTGAACGGGTGAGTCGGGGGGGGGGCATCCTTCGAAAAGGGACTGGGGAACCATTCTAGCTCTAAAGAAAATTTGAGGGGACTTCCTTAGCTTTAAAGGGGGGCCCAATCCAGAAGATGTTAAAAAATTGGGTCGTCTTAAGGGTTAATGTTGAGCTGTTCTTACAGAAAAAATGATCGAATTACAATTTCCAAAATGAAAGATATGCTTCGCATTTACCTAGCAAAATCCCTCACATTTCTTGGGAGGGGCAGGGTAAATCTCTGGGGGGGGGGCGGTGNNNGCGGTGTGATTATCAAAACTAATAGACAAAGCTATAGGCAAAGAAGACAAAGGAAAAATTGAGCGATTCTATTGGTAGGAGCAGGTTGCAGTGCACTGTTAGAAATAATTCACTCAAAGTTGGTTTCAATATCAATCATTTCCCAAATGTGAAGTGAATCTATTTGTGGAGTGAAATTTTCGAATAGTTATTTTATCTTGCAAGTGAGAAAGTTATCTTAATTAGGACAGAATTAAAGCTTCGTCAGAGTGAAAATTCAATGCCCAGACACCTCAAAATTAAAGTGAATTCACTCTGTACGGGAAAAACTTATCTCAATAATCACCCTAATTTGCTACCTGCTCAGTTTGATTCAACCTAGATGTTTGATGATTTACGTATTTATGGAGCGACATTTCCCTCATTACTGATTACATTTTGAAACAAAATCAATCCAGATTTTGCGTTTCTTTTCAAAAGAACCGAGTGAATTTTCACATAAAATGGAAAACTTTCTAAAGCCCTGAGTGAATTTCTTTTCTTTTATTTTCAATCCTTCAAGCTAATTGTCTGAAAATTAGAGTTAATCGTCGAAATCGTTGAGTGAATAGTTCATTAATTTCACTCTATATTTGAGTCGTTGAAGTAACAATTTCACTGTAGATTTGAGTTAATTTACTAGGGCCATGGGTGAATTGTTGTTAACCTGTGAACCGTTCAAAAAATTTTACTTAATTTTGACGTCAATGGAACTGTTGCATGGGTGGGAAATTTGCAATTTGATCATCCTTCCCTTTCAAAACGCGAGAAACAAGATGATGCTAGTGTTTTCTCTAAAATCAGCTTTGAGCTCAAAGAAAGTTCTAAAAATTGAGGCCATGAAGGCCATAAAGGGAAAGATGATTAAGTCGCAAATCCCCAACCCATGCAACAATTTCAGTATTGTTCTGCTGTCAAATGGACGTAACTTAATCTTTGTGACTTTCAAATTTTCCACTGATACTTTATGTTTAAGAAGAAAATTACACCAAAATTTTCGCAAGAACTATGGATATTTTTTCCAAAGTGATAACAAATTTACGAAAATGCATTATTAAGGATAGAGTTGATTTCAATGGATAAACCTGTAAGGAAATTTTGAATTGTCACAATCGAGATACGTCCGTAAACTGGATGAAGAACGCGTCATTAGAATGGAACTATGTGAACTTCTTTAAATGCATGGTAATTTCATTACTAATTTCTTTTCGCTACTTCGGTGTAGAATGAAGGAATGAAAATTTTTACTTATCTAACAAATCTGTATCTAGGTTCTTTCGCAAAAATATCAATCTTTTGCGGCACTACGTCGAGCTTCTTAAAAACATTGGTGAAAGTTAAATTATTTACTTCTAGAGAGCACAAGGACGAATAAGGGAAGGCTCGTTTCTTCACCTCAACTTTGGTATAAGTAATCACTTTTTTAAAATTTCTGGAATTCGTTTTGCGTCGCTAAGTCGACAGAAGTAGGTATAAAAAGTCTATATAAAAAATACCAGAACATTTAGAAGTAAACAGAGAAACAATGTATTTAAATGAAAATAAACCTTAATTTAATTTTAAAAAAAATGAATATCACACACATTGAATTCATTCACGCGTGCGACTCGCGAGAAGATCAGCGGAGGACTAAGATAGTAACGGTCACGAAATTTGGCGCGAAAATCTCATTCGCGATCGGCTGAGAGTGAAAAGTCTCTCACCCGCGGGCTCTTTCTTCTCGCTGCCAGAATATTCACTCCAAGCTCGGCAAAAGTGTCCCTTTTTCACCGCACGATGGGAGTTATTATTCTGTCTCATTTCATGTTATCCCTTATCGTAGTCTTACAACAGCGGCTGAATGCCTTACAATTTATAGTCTCAGAATGGAGTGGAATTTGCAACATTTTAAGTTAATTATCCGAACGCTGCCAAAGAAATAACTCTCTGGGACGTATGAAAACTCTTCGTAGTTAACGGTGAATTTCCAGAAGTCGGCTATGATAATCCAGGAATTATATAGTTGTTTTTCTCTTCTACGTGTTAAGTTGAGAAACATTTACCAATCCATGGACAGAATTAAGTCAAACGTAGGTTACTTTGACAATCACTCGTCCAAAGGGTGATTTTTATCGTCATGTCAAAAAAAGTCCTGCTTGTGTATTAAAATAGTTCAAGATTATGCTAAAATAAGAGTGAAATTTTGATGATAAGTCCATTTCAGACTAACATCTGCAGAATTCACTCGACCAAGCGTCATTTTTCTTCATTTGGTAATTTTGAAGTTCTGAAGTCTTTCACTCCGGTTCACTCCAAATCACTCCGACCCCTTTTATTTCTAACAGTGTGGACGAAGGGTAGGGAATAGACTAACTAACGGCAACCCATCAGAAACCATATAGCTAGTTCATACTTTTCCATCTCAGTCCATAGAAACCGCTTTTTTTTAACCAATAGGATCGCTCCATTTTCTCTTTGTCTTCTTTGTCTATCACTTGGTCGGTCAATTTCAATAATCAGATCGCAGGCCTCCTGGCCTCCCTATTTCCACACATGAAGATACACATCGGCACTGGTGGCATTTTGAGACATTTCATCGACACCAAAGTTATGCTCCACATTTAGTTTTGACAACGATGGATGACTGACAGCTGTGACCTTGTTGAGGACCAAATCCGTCTCGCAAAAGTAGTCAGAGGCCCGAAAAAGCAGATCGCCGCAGGAGAGAACGCCTCCCGCATCAAGCTGGACTGGTGTGCTGCCGTGCTGAGTAAAAACGCCGTATAAGCATTCGAATGTTGCCAAATTTTTCCCGTTAAAATATTCATGCTTGAAGAAAGTTATGCATGTTTTTCCTCAAAATTTTTTGAAATTTTTAAATCGAATTACGAACGAAATCCTCTTAAAAATCGGAAGAGAAAAATGCACAAATTTTCCTGAAAATTCGTGCTTTGTCGGAGGAAATTTGGCAACGCCTGATGGCTCATACGCCGTTCTTACTTAGCACGGTAGTGTGGTCATTGAGAGAAGTTAAGGACGGTCAAGAGCCTAAATTGAAATGCGCGCCAAATGGGAACCTTTGCAGTGCGCGAGCCGGGGTCATCTTACCGAAGTCGAATGTAGGTCAGCCGGTGAAACTCGTGTGGCATGAAACGGTGGAAACCTGTGAATCACTAAGAATTTCATGAAGCTGTAATCACAATGATAATTGAATGGCTAACTGAGAAAAGGGCGCATCCGCCACTTTTTGCGAAATTGAGTTGTTGGTTTACGAAACTCCAACGAGGGTGTAGGCAGGGGCATGTGTATTATCCCGTAACTGTAGCGCTTCACTCTTTTTAAGGGGTAGAAAAAGCCATAAAATTTTCGGTGATTTGAAAAAGGGCAAATATCCATTGATTGAGCATGCTTAGTTCTCTTTACTCCAACTCCTTATTGTTACTCTTAAAGGATGTTAATGGTGGGTAATGATCGTGCAAAGGGATGCCAATTTTCAATTTTTACGAGGTATTGAAAATTTTAATCTCATTTTCATGCCAATATTCACTTAGTGTGGAAAACTTTTTTTGTGGTCTAAAGACCATGTGGAGTCTCTTGCACTTTAAAACGTACCATTTTACTAAGTTTGTGCCAATGATTGTTCGTGAAATTTAATGTTCTGTCCCAACTGGGTAACCAAGAAAACATACTACATTAATCATAGGTGTTTGAAACAAAGTGTTCGTGTGTTTTTCCATTGCTAAAAAAAATATTAACATAATTTGATTGAAGAAATTGTGCGTCGTAAAGTACATTGCGAATTAAAAAAACACATCCCAAATTATCATCAACACTTCTAATTGAGATCTGTATTGTGCTAGCTTGATCACCAAAGTTCATGTAGCTAAGGGGATGTTTGATCAAACACAAGGAGTCAGATAGGGCTTGAATCTTTGAAGAGTGAAAAAATGGAACAATTGTATACATTTTATATTATGATTTTTTATTTTTTTTTTCAAATTTTTCATATTGAAATATTTGCTTAAAATAACGTATCATAGAATTAATGTAATCCTATGGAATATTTGGTTTCAATAATATTTTACACGAACACTCGTCAGTAACATAACGGGTTCCAGTAGGTCTATAAGCGTAATTGTTTTTTCTTCTACTTCTGGGTATCCCGACAATTTTTGGAGAAAATCAGTCGCTTGACATAATGCGTCTAGTCAAATGACTCCCCGAAAAACGACTTTGCAGGATCGTTGAGGTAGGAGCTGGAGGATCTTTCGATCCGGAGAGCCAGGCATTTTGACATTTAGTGGTAGGATGGAGCTGAGTATCCGTGTCCGTAACTAGCCTTCTTGTATTCCTGGGGATGGGAGATATGGGAGGTCTGGACATGAGCGACGAATCCGTGTCCATCGTCGGAGTAGTGGACGATGCGCTCTCCACCGTAGGGTTCGACGAGCTTGTAGTAGCCCTTGACGTAATGTCCGTCACCGCTTTCCTCTTGGCTCTTGATGTCGTGGGTGTGGGGGTCGTGGACCTCGTATTTGTACTGGTACTTGATTGGCTCAGAGGGGTAGGATGGCTCGTGGTGGTAGCCGCCGTAGGATTGGTGTCCGTACTGGGCGGTAACGGCAGCCACGAGGGCTAAGGTCAGAGCAATGGTCTGTGAACAAAATTACGAATTATCTATACTGATACTCAAAGTGATTGCGGTAGACGCATGGGTCGTAAGATAGCAAGTCGGAATTTTTTAGCCAACGTGTGTTAGAAATCAGCATGACATTTTCAACTTTAAAATGATCTTTAACGCATGTTTGCTGAAAAATTCTAACTTACTGTATACTGATACTGTAGAGAGGTATGAGAGGATTGAGATTTTCCTCGAAATTTCACGTTAAATTTTAGTAATGCAATTCCATGAAAAATAGCCTAAAACTTCAACTTTCCGAAATTTCACGGGCAAATCATATGACATTTTTACGTGTAATTTCACCGTGAAATTTCCAATTCTTATTTTTCATGGAATTTCCCGTCTCTCAATGAGTAAAAAGGGCTACTTTTCTTATTTCAACGGTATTTTTCTCTTCCCTTTTTAGTAAAAGATAATATAGCATGGAGACCCTGCACTAAAAATCCCGAAGATTTGAGATCATACTCACAACCGGGGGCACTTTTAGAAAAAACTTCATTGGAGAAAAAGTTTTATTCTGACTTTGGTGGTTTAACCCTTGGACACCCTTTTCATGTGTCATTTCAAATACACTGACAAGAAAACATTTTTATAATTTGCGAGTATTAAGTAAGTACGAATGACAAAGAATAAAATCGAATATTACCTTGTACATGATGGTTTGATTTGGTTTACGTTGTTCACTATAAGACGAAGAGATTAGAACTGATGTATTTTGGAGGATCCATATCGAATTTATATACTCAATCCTTAATTTGGGAGATTTTGTAATAATTCGGCACATTTGTCGACGATGCCGACGTCGAAAAAAAGCGCCTCGTGAGTGTACGTACCAAAAATCGGTACTTGCTGAAAAAAGCGCTGTTCCATTCACAGCTCGTGAATATGTATGGAGCTTCGTTGCCAGGTTCAGAATAATCATCTGTTTTCCTCTTATCTGTACAAACCAGGAGAATTTAATGTTAAAGTCGGCGACCCTGCGTGGAAGTTTGGAAAGGAGTTAAATTAGTCGCTCACAAAAAAAAGGCGGCACGTGAGATAATCTGAAAAACTGCACTCAGCTGCTACTGCTCTTAGCCGACGATTAATGAGGGTGATACGTTTATGGTTTTGCAATTTCGTATTTGATCGGGTCCGATTTTCGATCAGTCATTCTTATGTGGTGAAATAAATCGATGTAG